>MINK01004008.1:0-11108 GCA_001735545.1 Phormia regina
TAAAACAATTCGGTTAATCGAATAATTTGGCATTAATCGGTTATTAACCGATAAACTTTAAATCTCGAATAATTATTTGTCAAATAAACCGATTAATTTGAAACCCCGATTAATTGGATACCCTAGTAGGTATACATCTTGTGCATGAAATCATGATTTTTGAAGATACGTGGCTTATTTTACTCATAGTCTTAACAGCTTTGAGATAAAGATGATAAAATGAAACATTTTTTAATATTTTCACTTACCAAAAAAAAAAAAATGTTTGTAAAAAAAGGTCTTACATTATATATAGCATGAACAATTATTTACAACGTCTTAAAGACACTATTATGCCGCATACTATTTTCGAGTAATAGTGAAATATTTTAGAGTTATTGGCTAATATTTATGGCGAAATATTAGATACATAACTAAAAAAAATTTGACTTGATGGGAAAAAAACTGAAAGAATATTCGTCTTTAGCATAAGGACTACTTTTTTTTGTGGAACGAGTACGAAATCTTTTTTTGTCGACATAAGTAATACATTTTTCACTTTATTTTAATTGCAAACAATCTTTAAATACCGTAACTAGGTAAAATTAAATAATAGTAAATACTTTTTAATATTGCAAATAATTTTTTATAACGAATTTATGAACGATAGTTTTCGAAAAATCTGAATATAATCGTTATTTTTGTTTTGTTTCGAAACGATCTTGTTCGATTAGAAATAAATTAAGTCGTTATTTTTTAATCTGTTTTTGTTATTCAAACGTATTAAATTTTTTCACACTACTAATATATAAATTTTAATTATATACTTCTCACAGTTTCAATTGCTTTTTTGTTTAAAAATATTTTTTATGTAGTATTTTTTTATTTAAATTATTTCCTTTTTATTATTATTATTATTTTATTTAATGTTTATTATTATCATTAAAGTTTTACTAAAAGCTCATTAAAAACATATAATTTACATAAAATTCAAACAGAAAGAAACACACTTACAACGTAAATGGAAAAATTGAAATTGCGCCAAACGCAAAGTAAAATAATTTTTACGCGAACACTTCTTTTGACCCAACATGAGGTCAGGTTTAATTTCTTTTACACTCTTATTTATAAATAACTATATATAGTTTTAAGAATTTTCTTTGCTATAGTTAGACCGGTATTTGAGGAAATTGATTTCGAACCAATTGACAGTACCGGATATTTGTTTGGGGAATAATGGCGAAAGACGTTACGAATTTATTTAAACGTTTTCTTTTTTTAGCGTTTACTATTTTACCGTAAGAGTTGACGTTACAGCGTTAGTGTTTAGACTGACATCGGGTTTGGGTGCATAATGCCACTGACACCACTCAGCCAACAATTCATGCTGCTGCTGCTGACAAACAAAAGTTGCCCCAAACTGAAAGCCATAAATTGTACGAAAAAAATAATAATAGAAAAAAAAAAAAAAACACTTACAAAACAACACAATAACAACAAACCAACTAACTCTTTGACAAAACAAACTACAAACATCTTACTATCTGCTCGTAACGTATCTATCCCACAACAACAAACATATTTACTACTTAACTGGTTGCTAGTAGTTGTATATGGAAAAATATCTTAAAAAAAACAAACGCAGAAATTGAATAGAAAAAGATTTATGCGAACTCATTCATACTCTCATCGTAACCATCCCCATCTAAATTTATATATGTACATCCCAGTCCATATCAAGGCAAATCTGGTTGAATGTTTGTCTTGTAATTGCTAACTCTAACAAACATACATACTAGTTGTTGTCGTTGCTGCTATTGCTGTCATATATCTTTGCAATAACAACTAACAACATTCACTTTCATTTGTGGTAACGCCGGATGACAACCTTTTTATTTTTACCAAATTTTTTTTATTTGTTAATACAGACTTTTGCTTTTTTTCTTCGATAATTTTCTATTGTACACAATTGATATTATTTCTTTTGTTATTATTATTATATTTATTTTTGTTTAACTATTGCATTTATTTATATTAATATATTATATTTATTAATTTATTTCAAAATTATTTTTCTCTTATTGTTGTTGTATACTATTATTAAATATTGATGACAGATGTCATCAATAGCCAGGCACCATCAACATCATCATTCTATTGTGTTACATTGTTGTTGCATATTGTATATAATCAGTCATAATGGTCATTAAGTCTTACAAAAATATAAATGTTTTTATTATAGTTGCTACTTTTATTGTCATTCATTTAAACACCAATTTGGCACTGCTTGCATATGTGTTTGTATATAAAAAAAAAAAAATTCGTTACGATTTCATTTTCAAATTTTTATTTTTATTATTTTTTTTTTTTTTATCAGATTTGAAGTAATATTGAAAGAAAGTCATAATACCAGTCCAGTAGCATTTACAACGTTTAGTTTTTTGGTAAATTACATTTAATTCGATATCAGTTTAATTGAGATAATTATTGTAGACACATTAGTAGTAAAAATATTTTGTAACACTCTATTAGTTTATTATTTTTGTTAGTATGAATCAATTGATTATTAATTACATTTAAAGCGACAAGACGCAAATTTCATTTTTTTGAACTGTTTGATCAGCACATTTTTATTTATTTTATGTTCTATTATTGTATAAAATAGGTTTAATATTTATATAACTTCTGACAATATTAAAAAGTAAAGTTTGTATAACTTAAAATTGATCTTAATAGGAACTGTTTTATATTTATTTATAATTTGTTATAATTTGTAAATGGATCGATTCAAAATCTTTGTCATTTATGAATGGCAAAGGTTTTTTTTTATATCGTTCGTAATTTGAATTCAAGTTTTTTTTTTTTTTAATTTTGCTTACTTTTGATTCCAGTATTAATTGATCGAACTATTCAAACTCTTAGCAAATTTTCCAACGCAAAAACTTGCAGCAAATGATATATATGGGAAATTCTTCAAACTCGTTCACTTTTGGTGCTCAAAAAATTGTCGAAACTTTTTAATTGCCACATCAAAGATATTTAGTAGCAATATTCCTTGGTACTAGTGGAACTGTTCGCGTAAATCTGATCTGTTCGCGTAAATCTGATCTGTTCGCGTAAATAAAATAAAAATTTATAAAAAAAAAAATTGCCAAAATTCTATTTGAAGTCTTAAATCAAAAATTATTGCATTTATATACTCTACAATGCTGTATATAAAATACAAATTAAAAATATCGCGATATGTTAGGTATGCGTGGATATATTGGCGATTTAAAAATTATTATTCCTTCTTATAAAATTTGCAAAATTCAGTTCTTAGTGATGTTGTGTTTTTCTTATTCATTCATTTATTGCAAAAAGTCATAAGACAATGTTATTTATATACATTTTTTAATTGCACCTAATCTCTAAAGTTGCATTAATTGAAAATCGTATTTTTTTTTTTTTTTGAACGCCACTATGTTTTTGATATATGGTATTAAACCAGCTACAAATTGACATATATCACCGCCAATTTTGATTCGCGTCTTGCGTGTGCCTCGACGATTAACATCGGTTAAAAACATCATCTTCTTAGTCCATGAAAACCGTTGATGAATGTTTTTAGTGCAATTATATTTTATGCACAAGTAAAACTTTACAATGAAACTTATTTAAATTTTAATTTGATTTAAACACGTTTAGCAACGCCATAATGATTTTTAAATGTCATTTAGAAACTTCGACAGCGTAGAAATTTCTTAAAAGTCCATCCGAAAGTTAAATTCTTATTCTGTGTGCATCTTTAGCAAGATAAGGAGTTATAAACATTTAAAGCAACGGTTCTCAAATGGGGGTCCGTGACCCACAAGTGGTCCGTGAGGACATTCCTGGGGGGTCGTGAAGATATTTTGAGAATTATTCTTAATACAAAACCTTTTTATAAAAATATTATATAGACAATTTATATAAAAATTACAATTAAAACCAAACCTATTTAAACATTTTATACTAGAGAATGAAAAGTAACAACGAAATCTCGGAAAACTTATTCGAATATATCATTGTGATCTTTATAGAGCTACATTCATTAAACTATAGGTTTGTTCATATTTCCGACTATAAAATCTATATAGAACCATAGATTTTGATTAGTAGCATATTATAGATTCCTGAACTGCATTCCGTTTTAAGATTCGTGATTTGGGATTCTAGAAATTATACTTAAGTCAAAAAAAAGTGTTTCGAATTCGGGATAATTTTGTTCTTTAACAATGTAAAGAAAAAAATTAATACAAATGGTTGGCAATACTGGATATATGAAAAATTCGCAAAAATTGTATAAGCAAATAAATCGAAAACAAGAATACGTACAAATTTTTAAATTCAGGCGAGAAAAAAATTTGGGAAGCTATTAAATATTGTATATGTCAAAAGTACACATCTCTGCTACTTCTATACCAAACTGCACACAAGTCCAACCAGCCGATTAGAAGTTACAGATATTTCGAAACGTTTTCGATAATGGTGTCAATAACTTTTTTAGTCACTTCAACGACCTTTAATAAATACTATTGTTACCATTTGCTAGAAGGGTGTGACTTCAAAATTTCTAGTACACAAACTTATAATATAGCGAAAGTTATCTCCTTTGTTTGTGCAACTATTTTTGTTTCGGATCGATTTTTTTGGACGCAAAGAATGATATTGGATATGGTTTACCCGAAAACACTCGTAAATTGAAGATCTCAATGTTATACGTTATATTAACTTCATTTCATCTGACCTTTAAAGTTGCAGTGGGTCGCGATTCCATTGCAATGTCAAAAAGAGGTCGCAAAGCAATATCTTGTGAGAACCCCTGGTCTAGACTAAAGTCTTGACTATATTCTAGGCTATAAACTATGCCATTTTTAATTTTAATAAGTCAAAAAAAGTTCTATTTTTTTACGTACTTGAGCACAACAAAATATTTTTTTGTTCCATTTTCATGACTAAAGTTTTAACTATATTTCTGTATAAAGTCATATTATTAGTCTACTTTATAATCTTATTAGAGAGAAAAATTTAATTATAATAATTTTTTTAACTATACATTCCGATTGTAAGATTTTTTGTTTGGAATTGTTAGATTTATTTTACTTTTTATTAAAACGTATTTTGCCTTATGGTTTTTACTAAAAATAACTATTAAGTCTCAGATTATTAACAGAAAAGGCCATTAAATATTTTAATAATGATTATAATATTTAATTTAAATATTTATTAATTTATTTAAACATTTAAAAAGAGCTTAAAACTAATACATTTTTTACATAAATTTGGAGGTGACATAATTGTCACTTTTATAAGTTCACAAGCGGCTTAGTCTCTGTTTTAAAAACAACCATTCAAACCCTTGTATATTATTCATAGCTGCTAACAAAGAAACTGCATTGTCATAGTTTTTTTTCATTAATGTTTATTTGTTAAGATAAAAAACCTTTTAAATAAAAGAATTAACCATAAATATTTAAGATATAAATCACAAAAAAATTTACACAAAAATCTAAAAAACCGGCATAACAAACCACCTTATAAATTTTTCAAATATGAATGATTAAAATTAAAAATTAAAAACAAAAAAACAAGGTGAAATCAACTAAAATATTGCTAGTAAAATATTTTAACTACCAGTATAAAAATGTAATAAATTTTATACAAAAATTATTAAAACATTTTTATGTTTGGATTATCAAACAAAAATAATTAACTATTTTTCTATAATATTGTTTAAAAAAAAAAACACAAATATAAATATATTTGAAATGTGCCTAAAAACATAAATTAAATTAAAAAAACATAACTTCAATAAAAATTAACTTAAAGAGAATACTAATCATTTGTTAATAATAATAATATGTTTACCTGCATAATAAAACCACATACTATAATCAACCAATACACACATAGAAGCTTTTATTTCAGAATTACACTTGACAACAACCCAAATAGTTTCAGATAGAAATACAAACAAATTTAAATAGAAAATTAGTCAATTAGACATAAATCTAAAAATGCTAAATTGTTTATAATTAAAATCTAAATAAAAATAAAAACAATTTCGATTTACATCATCATTATTATTATGATTGTGTTGACGATGATTTCGAAATAATAGAAATAATTATTCAAATATACAAACATATTTTACTTTTTAAACATATTTTAATTTTAATTGTTGTCTGTATAAATGGTATTATTTTTGGCAATATGCTCATAAAACGTGACCTAGGCCAATAGTTATTTGTTTATACTCCGTTGATTTTTTAAATTTCTATTTTTTTCTTATGACAAATATGAATAAATTTGTTTGCTGAGTCATAGATTAAAATGTGTTTTAGTTTTTTTTTGGTGAAAACGGGTATTAGTGAAATCATTTTATTTTAAAAATGTAGTTAATAACTAGATCAATATGAAGCTTGTTTGATATATGTAAATTAATTTATTTAAAAGATATTGTTTTTTAAAAAATTAAATTTTGTCTTTAAAAAATTACACAGAATTACAAAATGAAGAAAATTTCTGCAGTATATGGGTTCACATTTAATTCCGGTAATTGGCATTTATTAGTATTTAGCTTCCAGTCAACTTTTGATACCCTACAGTTGTCCAACATCCACCTTAAAATATACCAATCAACTCAGAATCACATTTGAAATCGATCTAACGATGTCCCCTCGATATAAACCCTATATTGAGGGAACATCACTCAACACTCAAAAATTATTTAAAAATAGGAATATGTTAATAAAATTCAGTGAAAAGAAGTTCAATACAATATTTGTACCAAATTTTATAAAGATCGGTTCACAATTTACCATAGCTCCCATATAACCCCTTTCTGAGGAAATGTTAGTATTAACTTATTATTCACATATAACACTTTTATAAGTATAAATGACAGTGCAAGAACATCGGTTCATAATTGACACAATTTCGGGAATCACGCAAAAGTGCATAAATACATGTAAATCTTAGTATCAACGTAATATTCTGTATTAGTATTTGTTATTTTACACTTAATACAAAAATAGGTCCAAAATTGTCTTCTTCCAGAATTTTAGTTTGCATAGGTCATGGTGTAGGGTATTATGAGATCAAGCTTGACTGTATTACCCCATTTTCTCTCGTTTTTAATTGACTTTAATTCTCTTGTAAAATTAGATCGATTTGTAAAATAAAAGAGGTAGCACTATATTATGAAACATACCTCGAAAACTACTTGTCTGAATTTGTTAAAAAAAATTATCAAAAAATCTAATTAAAATTCTATTTAATTAAAATTCTATTTAATCTTATATTAGAGTTTAATAAAGCCAACTGTTATGGAGATGAAAAAAAATAAATTTTATATTTAATTTAATGGAAAATTTTAAAAAAATTTTAAGTTTTTGCAAATAAAACAAGACATATTTCATTGAAATCGATGCACAAGTTTTGATTTCATTCGCAAATTTGTGAAAATATTCAAATTAAAATTTTCTGTTTAATTTTTATTAAAAATAGGAAGCTAAATATTTGTGCGAAATTTCAAAAAAACGGTTTTAATAAAAAGATTTTGATAAATTTCAATAGTGGAATTTTCGAAAGTATTTTCGAAAGTTTGACATATATATATATTGTATATGCCAGTGGACTTCATAAACCCCATTTCAACCGACATATGGACAAAGGGACTGACGCACGGAAACGGTACTATCGTCTTACTATAATTATATAATCAGAATTATTTCCTGCATCATAAATAAATACTATGAATCAGGGCTAAAATCATAAACTGACCAAAAATATCATATTAAATAAAAAAATCCCACAGTTTTAGGAAGAAAAAAAACTTAATATTTATTTTAAACTATATGGAGTCATACATCATAAATGGCTTATACCAGTTTATGAGCAAGAGTCTCTTAATAATAAACTCATCATCATCACCATCATCTGTTATTTAGTTTTTTTTTTTGTAGGCGTACTTTCTTTCCACATTATTATAAACGACAGCTATTTATTAAAAATAAAAATATATAAAAAATATAATAAATTAATAAAATAAATAATAAAAAAGAAAACGACATAAAATTCTCTATATGAACTTGTAGTTTATATTATAATAATCTTAAAACAATGACTAATGCTTAAAATGAGGCAAGCAAGCAAATAAATAAATGAATGAATGTCATGCCAGGCTAAATATGCCATTCCATTTTTTTCTTTATAAATATGCAGCAGCACACTATTGTAGCAGAGAGAAAAAAAACAAAAAACGCTATAAAAAGATATGACTATTTTAAAATAAATAACACCCTACTTAAGTATTAAGTCTAATCGCAAAAAAACTTTCCATTAGAAATCATCATATATACTTAGAAAATTCAATAAAGTTGCGAAATTAAATTAAAAAAAAATGGAAAATAATAACAAATAAATTCAACTAACTATAAATAATAGCAATAATAATAATAATGATGATAATAATATTAGTAAAAGTTTTTTTTTCGTTAATGAATATTTATGATGTTATTTATATAGAAATTTATTTGCTAATATTTGGAGGAGGTTAATTAATTGCTATAATTAAAAAAGAGTAAATAAAATGCATACCTTATAACATTTTAAATTTACAAAAGGAAATTAATAAAAAAATATATAAAATTTTCCATGTCATTTCAAATTACCTGAATTAAGTTGTTTTTCTTAGAATAATAAATAAAATTCTTTATAAAAACAAAAATTTAAAAACAAAATATTTCAAATACTTTTTGTATTTAAATATCTGTTATAAGATCTATTAGTTCCTCTTTATTGAAAGGTTCAGGTTTAATATATATTTATAAAAAAAAAAAAATAAATCGCACCCGGTTTTACAAGTTCATTTGAAGGAAACAAGAAAACCAAATATTTTTATTACTCTATACATATGAATTTCGTATGAACATTGTATGTTCAATAACAATAAATTATAATTGAATAATAAACATTATATTTTATTCATTTTTTTCATATTCATTTAATAATGTAAGTTGGCAATTAAAACAAATTGTGTTCAAGTATGTGAAATCATTGTAATAAATATATATGTTTGTATGTATTATTGTCTGTCCTAATGTCTGTCTGTCTGTCTGTCCGTTCCATATGCATGACATTTCGAATAGGTTTCTATGTTTGTAGAAAGACATGCGACATTTTCAATAAAATAAATATTGGCTTTTCAATGAATTTAAATAAACATCACCTTGTAGTTAGAATGAAGGTATTTTGAATATGAGAAAGTAATAATTACTAAGAAATAAATTTGAAAAATAAATATTTATTTTAATTGTTTTCTAAGAATTTAAGAAAAGTTTTAATTTTTAGAATTAGAAAATTAAAATAAATAGAACATGACTTAACAAGATAATCAAATTAAATTAATAATTCATTTCATTATTAAGAAATGATAATAGGGAATAGGAGTTAAAGCACAGATCGGTGCTTTAACATTTTTAATTGGGGAATTAATAGAGATGTTAAATCTCTTTAGGATATAATATTTCATTATATATTACATTACTTTATAGTTTTTGATGTTCTTAAAAAAAACGAATAGAATTTAGTAATTTTAACTCAATATGATATAATTATTTGCTTAAAGAACATAATAGTGTATATTAATCTGGCTGAACTTTGGGTTTTTTTGGTTCTTGGTAATGACAACTAGTTTCTTGGTAATGAGGGGCCATTATTATTTGTCTTCCCAACATCAATAAATACATCAATAAATACAAAAAACAGTAAAATAGTAAAGTAATTTGCAATCACGTTACTGTATTAATCTAAACTGATCGGGAATTTCCTTTACTACTAATGTTGATGAAATTTTCAAATGTAAATCTTTGTGACCTAAGAAAATTCGTTTTAGAGTAAATGGCTTTTGGATTTCTAATTCGAATTAACTCTGGAAGGGCATCGTTAGTCGTGCTATTTGAGTGATATTCGTTGCATATTTTTTGTTATAACACCTGCCATAAATAAGATCTTGAGTGTTCAGACGTATGTTGCTGTGAGCGGTCTGGAAGTTAGATTTTTAAGCAACCATGTTAGTCGAAACGACTAACGAAGCACTTAGTGTGACTTTTTGAATTTTTACCGATAAAGTAATTTAGCAAATGAAGTGTGAAATATATTTTTTGGGCGAAAATAAATACAATTAGACTTCCAGAAATAATTTTAACAACACATAAGTACATTTTTTGACACATTTCACAATGATGATTAGGGAGCACTTTTTTCTAAATCAAATAGAAAAGGATTGCTGAAGACTGAACAAAGCTATATTATGAAGTACTAACGATTACAGATCGACTTCATGTTATAAGTTCTATAATAAAAACAGATGACGCGATGGATAATTTGGACCAAATATGCAGTAAAATATCTCACTAAATCAAGACTTATCGTCGATTCTCTACATTCTAATTTAGCGACAAATGTCTTATCTACTGTGTTCTACACCCAATATAACAACCAAGCGTCGCAAGAATTTCGAAAATCTCCTATATCTAGGTAAATTTATAACAATAGTGTAAATTGTAGAAAAAGAAAATAAAATTTGCAGCTTCTGCGGCTAAAAAAAAACACTGAACTACTAAAGGGTACTGCAGAAAAACGCAAAAAAAGTATCATAAATTTGAAATATGCACAGAGTATGCAAAAACATTAATTTTTAAATTGTTTTTGGTTAAAATAATTATAGGAAGCACACATTTTTAAAAACGTATGTTGCCTTTTTCAAATTGTTTACACAACTAACACAAAGGTAACGTATGTAACACCATCTCTGGAAAAGTACAAATATTGAAGTATTTTCAGTTTTTGTGAATATTTTAAAAATAAAGGAAAGCATTTAGGAATTTTTGCTGTTATTTTATTAAAATTAATTCATCAACCAATAATCAATTGTTTTACTTTACATTTCCCAATATTTTTAGTAAAAGTTAGTGTTAGTCGTTTCGACTAACGAAGCCCCCAAAAGGGTAAAAATATCGAAGCCCTTCCAGGGTTAACTAAGCCATTTTTAAAATAAATAAATAAATAAATAAATAAATAAATAAATAAATAAATAAATAAAT
>MINK01004017.1:0-28097 GCA_001735545.1 Phormia regina
GTCCATAATTGGCTCCTTCCCGAATTTTGGTACACATAGGCAATGGTGTAGGGTATCAAATGGTCGGGCTTGTCTATACCTTCTTCTCTTGTTCTTAATTAAAAAAGTTGTTTCATGTTGAATCAAAATTTAGTAAACATAATCAAGTACAAATAAAATTTAAGTATATCTTTATTGTTTATAAACATTTTAATTAATTCAATTATCTACTTGATTAATTTAATTAATTTATTAATTGGAAATTTTTCTGTTTTTCTTTTTTTTTTACATATTTTTCTTAATTAATTATTTTTTTTTAACCACAATTGCAATGAACTTGAACATTTGATTGCATATTACCCCTCGCTTTATTTCCACGAATTGACTAAAAAAAAAATAATAAACAATAATTATCTATTTTTACAATAATTAATAAAATAATATTTCTTACATTAACTGGACCACGAAGTCGTGCTCCTGCAACTTGCATAATCAGTGCAATGCAAATTATTAGAATTAAAATTGAATGCAAAAGTTTCATTACTTTGGTTATATTTTATTATAATTTGTTTCTTAAAATATGTTATTTGTATTATAAAGATTAATATAATACTGTACAATTTATTTTATCATATTTCATTTATATACCAATTGAATGATTAATTATTTTAAATATAATAAATAAAAAAATATACAGATATATAATTAATCTTATGACAAAGTAAATACAATATTAAATTTCCAAAAATAACTTCCAAATGATTTGTGAATCCCTGGTGTATAATTTTTTTCTAATCTTAACGAACAAAATGTTAAGAAAATATCTGTTTTATGAAGTTTAAAAATGTTATTAACTATATGAAAATAGATATTATATAATAGCATTATATTAATACGATTCTAAACCTAGATATAAATAGGGGCACCAGATTTAGAAAAGTCAAAAAGAGTACAAGCGGTTTTGTATTTATTTATTGGGGAATTCTCCAATTTCCTTAACGTCCGAGTCCATGGGAAATTCTTATACTTTCTGTTTTAGAAAAGCTTGCATTTAACTACACAAAAGACTACAATCAACACTAATTTTTTTAGAGGTCAAAGTGCAGAACAAATAACGGCATTCGATATTCATAATAAATAAATGCTGTCTACACGAGCAATTTTTAAAATTAAAAAAATGGCTTTAAGTGATTACAATGTTACAAAATATCGTGAAGACATATTGAGACTAGAATACGGTTTTTTAAATAAAGTTCTTTTTTAACAGAAAAAGTAAAAAAAATAGTACTGACACGATAAACAGTACTTTTGCGTACTCTTCTTGTCATTTTGTTTTAAGAGCACATCTCTAAAAAAGGAGTACGTGTTCTATTTAAAAGAGTACGTCGGGTACCCCTAGATATAAATTATATACATAAATTTCAGCAGGTTAATAAAAAATACTTCCTTCCAATTACAACACAATGTTAAATTCATGACTTTTTCAGCTCTTAGAATTTCTTCATTAATCAGCCTTATAATTTTATTAAAGGAACGTTAAAAAATTTTTTAATAGCAATTTTTCATTCCAATTTCAGAATACAGATTTTGACCATTTTTCACGTCTAGCCGAATTGAGATAATTCGAATTTTGAAATATAACAAATTAAAAATATTAAAAGAAAATACTCATTTACTTCTGGAGTTATTCTCAAAAAAACAAACGAAAGTCGAAGCAAAAATTGAAAATTCAAGTGTAAATATTATAGATAACTTAGGTGACTTCATCATGTCAAGCACTTTACAGATATATAAAAATCTTTAAAATCGGTCTTCATATGTTGAAGTTTAGATTTTTTAAAACTTTTACATACTCGAGATAATCAAATTTGACACCCTGTAGCTTATTTTGGGTCATAATAGGATGACTACAAGATAATTTTTCAGAAAGCTTAAGTCGTTGTCTACAACTCTTCCATATATTTTTCTAGCCCTGTGTGCTAGGTCAGAAATTATTAGAAACATTAATAATCATGTTTTTTTTTTGTGTTTCATTTACACCAAAATCTACCCCACATTTGATAGATTTCTCTTGACAAGTAGATGGCAAATAATTAATGACATTCATAAAAAATTCGTCGCACAAACCACAATATCTAATTGTTTTAATTTTAAAGAAAATATTAAAATTTTATAAATAAAAATACTGTTTTTTTTTCATTATTCTCTATAAAGTTTGTAAATATATTTTTGTAAACAATTGTCCTTATACCCAACACCACCATGGGTAATTGGGGTATTATGTGTTTGTGCAAATATTGTAACGCAGAGAAAAAATCTTCATATACCGTTCGATACGGAATCACTTTTAGAGTCGATTTAACTATGTCCGTCCGTCCGCCCGTCCGCCTGGTTTACTGACTGACTGCTTGTGCGCAAAGTACATGTCGCAATTTTAGAGATAATTTGATGAAATTGGGTACATATGATTTTTTGGCACGAGGACAAAGCCTATAGGTTTTGATCATGATTGGCCTATGATTTCACCTAGCCCACCCCATACAATATTTTAATGGAATTTAACACAAAAAAGTTTTATGTAAGCCTAAACCTATGTGCCAAATTTCATGAAGATAGGTCCATTATTGACAATAGCTGCCATATAATATCAAATTTCGCAATCACCGAAAAGTGCATAAATACATGTGAATCTTAATATCAACACAATATTCTGTAATAGTATTTTATATTTTCCACTTAATACAATTATAGGTCCATAACTGGCTCTTTCCCGAATTTTTGTACACTGGACAATGGTGTAGTTTATCATATGGTCGGGCTTGACCGACTATATCTTTTTCTCTCGTTTTTATTTAGAACAGTGTGAAATGCACCACTGTCCAATGCTTTTTTTTTAAATTTACATAAATTTTATTAGATTTTGATAAATCTCGTTACAAACTAGATATTGAATTATATGGAAAATCAAGTTTACAATCGAATAAAATCTCATTTGATCTAGATTTTTGTTTAATGTAAATGTATTAAATATTTTTACATTTCAAATCAAAATTTATACTTTCGATAGAATTATAAATGCAATCTTTACTGCTTTATTATTTCACCTCGATCGATAATTTACCATAGCACCTGTATAAACCCCACTTCCTGAAATGAATAAATCCCATACTAATGTTAGTAACAAGTTAATATTAGATACAAATACGTTTTATATAAGAAAAATTGCCAAATTTTATTAGAATCGGTGTTTAATTTCCCATAGCTCCTATATAAATCCGCTTTCAGGAATCTCATAAAGTGTATTTGTATATTTTATTTTACACTTAGTAATTTTTTTTGTCCTACAATTGAACACAGTTTTAACAAAAGTCCTCTTCTTCTTTTTTAGAAATTATAGGGATTTTTTTTTTTGTCCGAAAAATAAGAGTTTTATATTGGAACATATTGGAGGAATGTTATAGTTTTATTATATATAATTTTTTTATACATTAATTTAAATATACCAATAATAAGTAAAAATTTTAATTTACAACAAATAAATTACTAAAACCAATTTCGCAACAATTAATTGTAATTTCATTTATCCACATAACATATTCGCCATCGTTATTTATAACAAAATAGCCTTTAAATCCGCATTTAAATCAAAATTGGATTGATGATTATTTTTATTATTATTTCCCTTTATAACATTCTAGAAATAAACATTATTTCAAATTAATAACTTTAATTTAAAATCTTAAAAAATAACCAACTTACATGACCAGGAGCACTCATAACTCCAGCCACTATGCAACCAATTACGAAGATTAATTGAAAGAATTTCATAGTTAATAAACCGTTTGGAGTTTGTAGTTAACAAAATTTCTAGTAATACTGACAATAAGTATTCTTTTAAATCACTTTTATCGAGACTACAATACTTAGTGACTTAAGTATAATTTCTTCTGCGGTTTCTATTTTTGACACTTTATGTTACTCATAAAGTAAAATAAAAGTAAAAGCATAGATGAAAAACCCTACTGAGAAGATATTTTAAAACATAAATCTAAAGTTATGTTCACATTTATCAAATATTTGCGCGACAAAAAATGTTTCCGCTGTTTCATTTTTCAAACATTTTGTTACAAAAAACTGCGTCAAATTAGATTCGAGTAAAATCGACTTCAATTACGAAAGTGCTTTTATTAATTAATATTTAATTGACTTTTGCTCTAATTATGAAAATGATAATATTTGTAACTACAACGATTGATTTCATTATTAATTTTCTTTAATATATAATAGTAATGAGCTGAAAATTTTTGAAAATTTCTATATTTTCATGGATAAATCCTTCAATTTTCGTTATAGTTTTCTTAAAGCTGCCAATATATTTAAAAAATAATTTTATACCAATTAAATAGTTAATTATATAAATAAATAATATAATTAAATGCCAAAGCAAAGTTAATTAATAATTTAATTAACAAAAAATGTTAAATATTTGTCTCTGTGTATGTAAAACACATTTTACCCTAAAAATGAAAAAGTAAGAAAATATTTTATATATGTTCGGCTCAAATATTTGACAAGTCTGAACACACCTTAAGATCCATAAATTTTTTCACGTTTAAATTAACTTTTTATTTTAATTTTAAAAGGAGATTTGGAAATTTTATAAAAATATTTATGACCGATCTATATAAAAAATAAAAATCTTCATAAATTTATAAAGGACATTTTTCTCGATATCTTATAATCTGATTTAATAAAATAGTATATCAAAAGAACTATTACGTTGAGTGCCATCACATTTTGTGAGAACTATTTTCATAACATATTGTATTTAGAATATAAAAACAGGGCAGATAGGAAAGGGGGGGGAATTATCCCCCATATAAAGCAAATATAAGTTTTCATATCTAAAGTATTAATTTAGTGAAAGTTTAAAAACTTTGTTTTCAATTTTATATAAATTATAATGGTGATAAGACGACGGGGAGTAGTAACCCCATATAAATATAGCATTTAAAGGGAAGCAAGGCACACTGGGTTAAGCAATAAAAAATATGCATTATTTCTTTAAATTTAAAACCTTAATAAAACAATTGGAGTGGAAACACTACTCTAATTTCTCCAACATGATTGTCCATGTTGGAGACAATATTCTAGTTCGAATATTTAAAAAAATATATAGAAATATACAGAAAGAAGTAAAAATTGATTAAAAAAATCACTTTTTAATTGATTTTGCTGATAAATGATAAATGAAATGATAATATTAATACCTACAATAATTGCTATTATTATTTTTCTGAAACTTCTTGAAATATGAAATAAATTTATTTTATTTCAATATTTTTGTATACAAATCTTTCTTTATATTTTTTTAAGAGCTATCAATTTATTTAAAAAAAATAATTTTAAACCAATTAGAAAATTAACTATATTTATGAACAATATAATTAAATTCCAATACAAAATTAAATAATAATTTCATTAAAAAATAATTTGAACTATATTTTTCGGTACAAATAACATGTTATATCCTTAAAGTTTTTTTAATATCAATTAAAAAATTGAATTGTCAAAAATCTATGGTTTTTTATTATTCATTATAATATCTTTAAACAATTACATTAATTATTTTAAATCTCATTAAGTAGTACATGTATTTAAATTTACTAAAAATATGATGTTTTAAAACCAATACTGAACCTATGGCGCTAAATCATTTCAAATCCATTTAACACCTAAAAGTAATTATTATCTATGCCAAAATAGCCTTTAAATCTGCATTAAAATCAAAATTAGATTGATGATTATTTACATTATGATCGCCCTTTATAACATTCTAAAAGTAAAGTTAAATAATATAAATCAATAACTTGAATTAAATAATTACTAAATAATAAACTTACATGTCCGGGAGCTGCAATGACACCAAACACAATGCAACCAATAACGAACATTAATTGAAAGAATTTCATGGCTAAAAGAAAAAAACGTTTGTACTAATCGAATTCTATAGTTATACTAACAATAAACATTTATTACAATAGATTTTTATAGAAAGAAAAAAATCTTATTAGAATTATACTTATAACTAAAATATGTTGGATATTTTTGTGATTCATATTAATTTTTATATTATTTACAGTTACTCATGAAACAAAATAAATAAAACCCTGTCAAGGAATTATAAAAGAAACATGATTCCAAGAAAAACCAAGATATTTTAAATTATTTTATACTCTATAAATCCATATAAGGTGTTTTCGAGTTAACTTGAAGAAGTACAAGCCGCTAGTGGACTAGGGGTGGAGTGGGTGGCCATACAAATTTGCCCATATCGGGTATGTAACAAATAAATCGCCAAAAATTATTTATATGATAGAAAATACATTTTTTTATAGATAGTCCTTGTAAATCTCTACAAAATGTTAAGTTATCAAATTAAAAAGCTTGAGATCAATTTAAAATTATTTTTATTATATAGCTCTACATGTAAGTATTTTCTGACAAAAACACCTTATAATTACAGAGTGACCATTTCAATGAAAAAAGTAAATTTTTAACACGTTTTATATGGATAGGGATTTGGATATTTTTATGTTAAAATATGGGATTTTTGTCTTAAGCAGCTCATATTACAAATGAATTTTTGACGATTTAAAAAAATACATACCCGAGATGAGCAACATTGAAGGTCCAAATCAATTCGAAAACACCTCACCTCTGACAATTCTATTGAGATATCTTCAACGAATCAAAAGTTACAGAATTACATATTAAAAAATAGCGTTTTGGATCTTCAATGATTTGTAAGCAAAGTACAGGTCGCAATTTTAAAGATATCAAATCAAAGTGAAAGTGTCATTTGAAAACAATCACAAAAATGCTTTCTCTGTAAAGTTTTATTTACGGCACATTTTTGTGGTTGATGGTCGATAAGTTTTCATTAAAAAACATATTATTTTTTCAACATTAATATCAATCATATCTTCAATCTTGTTGTTACAATTACAGTAAATTTTTTATAAAATCAAATTTGAAGAACTTTTCATGAGGTATAAAAAAATATTCTAAAAATGTCAAAATATGCTCTAAAAGGGAAATTTATGCCCTAAAAATAACTAAATATGCCACAAATATGCATCACCAAATGCAAAAATATGCACTAACAAATAATTGCCAAAAAGGTTTATTTGTTCTGAAACGGATAAATATTTCATCAATGGCTTCATTCAATGTTTTCCCTGATTATTAATTTAAAAACTTTAATTATAATTTACTTAAAAGCAAAGCTGCAATTCTTTATTTTAGTTTATTCAAAATGCATATATAAGTTATCCTTTTGCAACTGCACTTCATCCTATATGATGATTAATATTTATGTTTATTAGGATATTGCCATGGTTACCATTTCCATGTATGACATTCTAATTTAAATAATAAAAAATTATAGCATTAAATAAATATCAAAAATAAAATATCAAAAGTAAAATATACGTACATGAGGGGCAGATATTGCAGCGTTGAGAATTACACCAATTATTAATATTACTCCAAATAGTTTCATTATAAGTGATTATCTTTTATATAATTTTCGAACAAATAATTTATCATTTAAGATCCAAGGAAGTATTTATATTAAAGAAGTCTTCTTAGCTGTATAATACAATCAGAAATAATATATGATTTAATTAAAAACGTAAGTATTTTAAATTTATATTCAATTAGATGTGCTGAATCATATACACGTGCCATAATATTACTAAAATAAAAGAAATCTTATTCTCAGAAAATTCAATTTTAATAAAAATGAATAACCCTTCTGTGCTGGTGGTTTTAATGACATCAATATTCTTGATCATATTATAAGATAATGAAAAGCTATTATTTTAAATTATATTATCTTATTAAAATAATATAATCAGTCCAAGTACTAAGCCTCTAATACACTTTTTTGAATTGACTCTAGTTCTTGCGATTTGTTCGAAAACGAATTGTCTGATTTTATTAAAAAAAATATTTATATCTACATATTACAATTAAAATGATCTTCAAATCGTTCTTGCGGTTTTAAACATTTTAAGAAAAAAATTATCAAAAATTAATTTCTTGATAAAACGTGCTGAAGTTTTGTTTTTCAATACCAATTAACAAATATATATGAAAACAATTCATTCAATTAAAATCCTGCTCAAATTTGCAACTCTCACCAAAATTATTATATCAATTAATAAAAACAATAAAAAATGCAAAACAAAAAATATTTCCAATTAATAAATTAATTAAATCAATTAAGTAGATGATTAAATGAATTAAAAATGTGTATGGAAAATAAAATCGTACTAAAATTTATTTTTATTTTATTTTTTCTTGAATGTATTTATTACATCTTGATAAAAACTTAAACAATTTTGTCAATAGACAAAAAGACGGTAATATTTTTTTCTGTGTAAATTAACACTGTTATTATTTTAATATTAGCACCCACATTTCCATAGTATAATTACAAAGTACTAGCACATCTACAAAAACAACAATTCCTTGTATTTTGTTAGTGTAAAATTACTCCTAACAATGTCAAAATAATATGAACAAAAAATGAGAGAATAAAGGAGAGGAAGAGTAAAATACTCACGAAAAAAAATTTACATAGGAATACAAAAACGTTTCTTCAGAGTTTTGTATGAAAATGAGATAGAAAATTCTAATTGGAATTCTATTTTGTATTGCGCTGCGGCAGAACTGAGAAGCAGAATTATTCTTTACATTTGCCAAATTAGGGAAGATTTCATTTATATACATTTCAAGTGCATTTGAGACATTTGCCCACCTAGGGAGCACGATTTGTGAAACACTTTTGAAAAATGCATGTTAAATCGCCATGTTTGTTTGTCAAAATTTGTCAAATGTATCGCTGTTAATCAGAGCAGCGCAGCTTTGTCCATTTATTTCAGCACATATGGCTGCCGTGTGCAACCTTTAATAGTTAATGTAGGAGGTGTAAATATTTGCTATATATTATTGCGTATTTATGGTTTAAAACCTTACTGAATTTAAAAAACCAGATGGCAGCACTAGTCAAACTACTGACAATTATTTGTCACGTCAGAGAATATTAAACACAAAACAAACTGTCAAAAATGACACATTGAACAACACGACATACAATAAAAAACTCAAGAAATTTATTTAGCTTTCGAATTTTTTAAAAATTATTTCAATTAAAAATGGTTTTTGTAAAAAACTGGGAAGATTTTGAAATTGCTGCAGAAAATATGTATATGGCCAATCCTATGGCTTGTCGTTACACCATGAAATATGTGCACACAAAGGGTCATGTACTAATGAAAATGACGGATAATGTTAAGGTAAGTAATATTGTTGTTGTAGAACTAACTGGGAATACTAATTAAATGTTTTTTTCTATCATTCCTTCTAGTGCATACAATACAAAGCAGAAAATATGCCAGATCTTAAGAAAATTGAAAAATTTACCAGCAATCTAATGGGTCATATGGCTTCCAAGGAATAAAATTGTTGTAAAATGCTATACAACAACACAATATTCCTTTTTACATTAAACTTACATCTTAAAGCCAGGAAAAAGTGTTAACGTGTTAAGTCTTCATATATTGGAATTAGTGTAGCGGCATGTTTAATTGTAGCTATTAATTAAGGCCGGGATAAGTGGTTACAGAGTAATTGTAAATAATATTAGTTTAAATAACATTTTGTTCCAAAAAAAATGTTAGTTTGCGAGCATGATTTAGTGAAGAGGTTAACAACCTCTTCACTAAATCATGCTCGCAAACACACTTAACAGCAAACAACAAACAAAAAACAACTATCTCTACCACCTTTTTATATTTGCAACAAGAGCAACTAAATTAACATCAATAAGGAAATGTTTATATTTTTAATGTTTTTATATTGTTAAGAAAATAATTTTCTTAATTTTGTATTTTTATTTAATGGCTAATTTTAATAGTTTTTTTAATGAAACATTTCCATGAAATGTGCTTTTTTTTGTATTCAATTTTTATTTAATAGAAAAAAAAATAATATGAAAACAAGAAAATTTGCAAAAAAAAAAAAAAAAAAAAAAAAAAAAAAAAAAAAAAAAAAAAAAAAAAAAAAAAATTTAAAAAAAAAAAAAAAAAAAAAAAAAATACATTTGTTTTATGAATTCAAATATTAAATAAATTTATATGTGACTATAGGGTGGGACGAATTTAAAAAAATAGAGAATTAGTTTGTGTCTTCCAAATTACAGATCGGATTGAATTAATATCCACAAATTAACGCAAACTTCGATGATTGTTGTATTTTAAAGAATTTGGCTGCATAAAAAAAACTTTTTTAAAAGATATTTACGCTTGAAAATGAAAAACAAAGTATACACAAAATCTTTTTAAAATCAAAATGAATTATCCTACATAAATACAGGCTAATATTCTGATGATGAATAACTTTATTTTTAACTTTTTTTCTGAAACCAAGATAACGTAGCATAAATACAAAATTTACTAAAAGTTATAATAAAAAGTTTTTATAATAACTTAACCGAAAAACATAACAGAAAATGCAAAACATTATTTTTTATAACTTCACAGGAGCTTCAGAAAACTTTCTAAAATGAATACATTTATTAATGTAATCGTTATTTTTAGAGCTACTAGTGTGAAAAATTTTGGAAAAATAATTTATATTTCATCAAAAAACCTAAATTTGAAAATTTTGATGCTACGTTGTTTTGCATTTTTAGTGGCGATATGAAACAACCCGAAAGGTTTAATGATGAGCCAAATCAAGTATGTTATTTTAATAGAAGCTTATAAGGACTTAAACTGGCTCCTATGTGCTGAAATAAACAAATTAGAAGTTGCATTAAAAAACATAGATTTCAAACAGGTGATGCCGGTACATTTTTATATGTGAGAGAAAGAGAAAAATGGAAATAAAATAATACTTGCATTATACGTTGACGATGGTCTGGTTGCAGTATCTAATTACCGATAAATATAGATCGTTTAATTTTTTGTTTAAACATGGTTCTTTTAACTTATGCTTTAACAACCATGTTTAAACAACGAAAAAAGTAACATTAACATCAATTTGAACGATCTACATTAATCAGTAACATGATGTCAATGTTAAATATTTTATGTTAGGTGAAGACTAAATAGTCGTCTTCACTTACAATAAATACAAAAATTTACATTCAAATCTTTTATACCGTCTGTTTGAAATTATTTTCAAACAAACGATATTCGAATTCGTTTATATCTAGGGGACTTGAACCCATATTTGTGAACCAATGTGCTCCATTATACTATAGCGAAAACTAGGCAGACGATTTTGAGCCGCCACCGAAAACTTTTAGAAAAGCCGTCTCCGCCGTCGCTAAAACCGTTTGGCGCAGGTCTCTGTCACACACCAAGAAAATTTTTCACGTCATACGCGTATCTGTAAAAAAATAACATTTATTAATGTTAAATTAAATAGAAATATTAAAGAAATTTTCTCAAAAAGCTAAAAAAATGAAAGTTAAATGTATCAACTATAAAGTGCAATAAGTTTTAAAATGAAATATAAATAATTCAAACGAAAATATCGCAAAGAAAATCTAGTCATATAATTTTTTTCTTTTCACCCCAAAAATATAACCATCCACAACACAACCAGAGCACCAGCACATAAAGTGTAGTAGTTGGAAAAAATCTATCTTTAACTACCTTGAATTTGACAACAACAAAAAGTTTTTTTTTTTTTCGAAAAAAGATTCGTCAGCAAATAAAAAAAATTGGCATAGAAAAAATGACGAAGAAAAAAAGGTGTTAAATACATATTAAATAAATAATAGTGATAATGTAATTGCGAATTTAATAAATAATAAAAGAAATAATAATTAAAAAAATAATATTGTCTTGTTAAGGGCGTAAAAATTAGCCAAGTGCCAGCCAGCCAGTCAGTGTGTTTATGTGATTTTAATACCAAAATACAACATAGAAAGCAAAAAATAAAAGAAACGAAAAAGAAAAATATAAATTGTTTTTGACAAGGGGTTGTTTATAAAATATTTATTTTATTTTTACACTTGTACATTTTATATTGTCGTATGTGTGAGTAAAAGTGTTGCTTTATTCTTGTTCATTACTGTAACATCCCCCGCTGCACTCTTGCTCCATTGTTTACACACTTTGACAACGTGTGCGTGTGTAAGCGAAAAAAGTGAGTGATTTGTGTGTTTGTGGTGGTATTAGAAGTGACAAGTGATTTTGCAAAAATAACAAAAGTATAGAAAATATCAACAACAATAATAATAATAATATAAACATCAAAATGGACAACGACGATACATTATTAAACAATCGTGGTCCTCAGCCTGGTGCTGAGACCGTTTATGGAACTGATGATAACAATATGGTCATGTCGGAAAAGGTTTGTATAAAATTTGTGTGTGTGTGTGGTTTTTTTTTAAATCAAATTAATAAATTTTAGTTGCTTTAATACATAAAAAAGTCAAATAAATTAAGAATTATAGTATTACAATAATAGCGATATAAGTTTCCGTTTGCGAGTAAAAATATTACCTACATATGTCTGTAATAATATCTGAACTGGGTTCAAAAATTAAATGATTGTTGAAAATAAAAAAGGAAAGAAACTTAAAGTTATTTTCGTTCTTTCAATCAAAATGCCCTCAACCTACGAATTTTTTTCATTACTCAGTACTTTTAATATTTGAATATTGATTTAAATAGTTTTGAAGTTATAGGTCTTTAACAATGTATTTGAAAAGAAATTCACATATTTTTTCAATAAATGTGTTTCTCCCTATCTACTGGGCAGTTTTAATTGAATTTTTTGTAAGTTATAGAAAAAGACCCCAACATTAAAAAATAAACCCATTTTTTTATAAAAAATTAATAAACAAACTTCTTATTTAATTCGAGCGGAAAACTTTTTAATTCTGCAGTTTTGTAGAAACAAAATTTCATTTATAAATCTGTAGCTGGATTCAACAATTTAAATTTTTTTATTAGCTATAAATGACTGAGATGAGAGTATATAAAAGTATAAAAAGTACTAGCAGGGATAGAATAATTTAAAAATATTACATATAAAATTTTCCTTTTATTAAATAAGCAAACCAACAAATACTTCTAAATTATCTACAATCGATTTAGGACTAGTTTTTAGGATGTCGAGTATATGGAATTATTGAATTTAAGAAATCTTGGTTTAACTTAGCTACATTAGTCAGATGAAGACAATTTTATACTGTCATAACATAAACAAATTAATAAAAAGTGAAACATATTTTTTTAAACTAGCACTGAAATAAAAGATTTTTAGTTTAAGCTGATTTTAAAATGAATTTGTAAATTACCTTTATTGTTATAGTAAACTCAAAAGAGTCCTTATAGAAAATATGAAAATAGGTTCTAAAATTTTGTAACTTAGAAATATAAAATATAAAAATCAGCGTTATTTTGAATTAATTACATATTTTTTGGTATACATATTCTGCCGTTTCCTTATTTAATTCTGATTTTATTTATCACTTAAAAAAAACTATTTTTATGACATAATTTTTAATATTTTAAATTAAATTAAACATTTCCACTTAAAAAATGATAAATGCTATTATCTTTTTCATTAAATAAAGTATTATTCATTCTTCAAAAGTACATTGTCTGATAACGGTATTTCCTTTAACAATATCATTTATTTATTAATTTTTTTTCTTTTTCAACACAATTTTAATAAATTCATAAATTGAACACATTCATTGAATGCAAATTTATGTACAGCAGATAATTAAGAAAATATATATCAAAAAGTGGTGAATATTACGTCAATTTTTTAGATTTTATGTACATATTTAACTAATATGAAGGAAATATAAATACTGTTTAATTTAAAAGTATTTTATTTTTTGCCCTAAGTCTTAAATTGTTTTGCTTTTGTAATAAAACAGGTTTTTAATTATATTAAAGAAATGAAATACGTTTTAAATTTGTATTTATAGGCATCGTAATTGGAATATTCTATTTAAAATTCAAGAATATATGTAATCTTGTTTTAAATACAGATTATAATTTGTGTAATTTTCTATTATACGTACAAATTTTATAGTTATTATTTATAAATGTAGATGAGTACATGCTTTATACAAAAACTACTTTTCTTTTTCGTTCATTTCTATTAATGTATATTATCTTCAGTAATCATAATTATTGAATGAACTATATTCTTATACACAAATAACAAAAAGCGGCAAATTTATACTTATGTTGACAAAATCAAAAAATTGAACAATCCGTTCAATCATTGATTTAATAATCTAATAACCATAAAATGTAAAAAGAAAATTTTTAATTTTTGGAAAACTTTAATAAGAAATAAAATTAAGAAAAAAATGTATTTTTTTTTAGTAACAATTCTTAAAATAAAAGAAATCATTAAAAATAAAATAGTCAAAATTGCATAGAGAACAGTGCAATATGTCAAAACAGCCATTGCCAAAATAAACGCAGTTTTTCTGATTTTTTGTTTAAAGAATGATATAAAATACAGTATGGCCTCGATTATCTATGACTCGATTAACCGGCAACGTCGATTCTACCGGAAAGAAAATTTGTAATTGTTTTCTTTTTTCAATTCATTAATTTTATTTTTTGCATCGATTAACCGTGATTACCTCTGTTAGTCAGGATTCTAAGCATAATTTTTTCTCGATTACTTTTAAACTGTCAAAAGGGAAATTCCCTCAATTGAATAAGATGAGTCATAGCAAGGCAAAATTTTTATTTGAAAAAGAATAAACAAACATCATTATAAATTATATATTTATAACTACATAAAATGAAACTTATGTATTGTTAACAGTCTTTTTCCTATATTAAATCCTTGGATTATATTAGATTTGAATTATATAACTAAAAATGTTTAAAAATACCACCCGAAATGTTTACTCAAATAACCTGGAAAATTGATTATCCAGAATGTTTCCGTTCCAGATCGTATGTACAATCGTGGTTCTACTGTATAATTTTGGTCATTGACATTAACATTGGCAAAAATAACAATATAATGAGAAAAAAACATATTCTTGGCATGTAATGAATTTTTTTCTTTTTGCTCTAGTAATCGATATTGTAACATCACATTGTCTGTGAGCTTTTTGTTAAAATTGTAACAAATAAGAAATTTATTTATGATATGAAGAAAAATTGGTAATATGATTATAATAATTTATTTATAGTTTTTATTTATGGTTTTTGAAAATATTAATTAATTTTAGGGAATATTTAATTTACGGAAAATGCAATTTTTAAGTATTCTAATAACTTAGATATCTTAATATGGAAACAAAGCGAATCCAGGAATTTAATTTCTGTATTGACAGGTATGTGGATACTGTTTCTCTAATAAGGACACTAAATTCTCATATGATAAAGTCAAAATGCTAAAGTATATTTTAGCCGACTTCTAACGAAAACTTTCTCACTACTTTCATCTCTATATTTAATATTTTTCATAAATCAGGCAGCAGCTAATCACCGACATTGGAGGCATATCGGAAAATATTATTCAGAAAAAAGTTATTTTAAAAGATGTTTAGATGAGGATGAGGAAATATCCCTACAAATAAAAAAAAAACGTGAGAAGAGGGTATAGTCGGTCAAGACCGACCATATGATACTCTACACTATTGCCTATGTGTACCAAAATTCGGGAAGGAGACAATTATGGAGCTATACTTGTATTTAGTGAAATATTAAAACATACTATTGCAGAATATTACGTCGATACTAAGATCCACATGTATTTATGCACTTTTTGCTGATTCCCCAAATTGGGTCTTATATTGGAGCTATGATCAATTATGGTCTGAACTTCATGAAATTTTGCAGGGTCACTTATATTTATATAAATGTTAAAAGTGTCGAATATTAAATTAATAACATTTTTATGGGATTTAGACACGTTAACGTGATTTTCGAAAGAGTGGTTTATATGGGAGCTATGGAAAATTATGGATCGATCTTGATGAAATTTGGCACATAAATTTATGATTGCATAAAACTTATTTGTGTTAAATTTCATTAAAATATTTCAATTTTTAAGGTATGTTTGAGTGTTAAAATCCTATTCCGGAACAACATTTGTATGGGGGCTAGGTGAAATAATGGGCCGATCATGACTAAAATCAATAGGCTTAGTCTTGTACCAAAAAAGCCATATGTACCAAGTTTCATAAAATTATCTCTAAAATTGCGACCTGTACTTTGCGCACAAGCTTTACATGGACAGCCAGCCAAAGTAAAATTAAATTTAAGATTTCATAAATTCATCACAATGGATCCGTCAAGTTTTCGTTTCCAAACATAAACCCTATCTAACTTCTATTACGTCGGCGTGAAATTGTATGTAAATCAGACCTGGCGGTTAACTTCTATTACGTCGGCGTGAAATTGTATGTAAATCCGACCTGGCGGTTACAAAAAGCGAAAATCACAAACAAATTTATATCAACATTATTTTGATGCTAAAAAAATTTAAGCTGTAAGAATTTGAAATCGACTTAAAGGTTCCTCTTGACCCAAATGAAAAATCAGTTTTTGATATCATTTGGAGAGTAATCAAAATTACTTAAAACTAAAACAGATCTCAAAAACAATTATTATATTCTATCACGTAACTCCGGTCTATGATAAAAAAAATGCTTCGGAAATGCAAACAAAAAAATGCTTATGTATAAACCAACGTATCTCCGCTCCCTAATAAACATTTCAGTTAGCCTTTGTAGAAAAAATATATAATTATAAGTAAGTCGAATATTATTTTTCTACCACATCTAAAAGCATTAGAAAGCTTTGGAAAGAGAAAAAACGACAAGGAAATAATACACATATCCACTTGTTTCCAGTCCATGATAGAAATGTTAAAATTTTCTTAGGATTAAATTTGAATTTTCTACGTCGTTTGGGAGATTCAGAAATACCTAAAAAGAGGAAATGCTTAGCAAGTTATATATAGAAAATAAGTATTTTGAATTTATCCAGAAGTTTCATAAATTCAATAACCACAAAATATTGGGGCAACGGCAACAGCGCTCACTACAAGATTCAAATATTGAACAACAATAATTTGTAAATTTTCCTACTGATTTAATTATAATTATTTTTATTTCTACGAAAAAAAGTTTCGAAATGATAACATTTCACCGCCGTTAGAAGATTATGTATGTTTGTATGTATGTATTTTCTGATATCTTTAAAGAAAAATTTCATTGTCTATATAAAATTATCCTTCTTTTTATTAACCATTATATATATAGTATCCTATTTTAAGCCCGTTCTAATGTGTGAACAATTTATACTTACAGACGCTTACTTAACAATCAACAACAGTGTCCCCGTTTAGGTTTAGGCAAATCAAATGACTATGTACTTTAGTCAGAGACATTTATTGATTTTTAATTATGTTTACTTTTTCGCTTGTAGTAAATTATAGTTACAGGTTTGTTTTTATTTCTTTTTTTTTTATAAAAATAAAAGTTCATGACTTTGTTTTGTCTATATTTCAATTTATTTTCGATAAGAATATTTCTTATGCAAGACCGGTTTTTTATATAAAAATGAAAAAATAAAATATGTATAGATATAGCATGTGATGTTATTACGTCATTTATTGAATTATTTATAGATGTTTTTTTTTTAAGTCTTTATTATAGTTTATACTTTACTTTTATTTTAACGGAAGTTTTATTTGTGGCTAGCAGACACTAAATAAAGAATTTGACAACTGTATGCTAACGTAACTATTACGCGTACAAGTTACTTAAATAAAAGAAATATCAACTATAGTCCTAACTTTGTCAATTACTATCAAAACTTGTGTAGTTTTAATCAAATAAATCTTGTTTTATTTGCAACATTATAATCTTTATGATTAGGGAATAAAAATTTGAAATTTTTCCAACTCGAATTTTTAATTATTTAAAAAAAAAAAAAAAGAAATAATAATAATTTTTGAAATTTTTTCAGAAAATTGGCTTTATAACTTCATAACTATTGACTGTATTAACTATATATTTGCCATAAAAATTAACCTAACTAAATATGGTCTGGAAATCCTAAAATATTATTTCTGCAACTAAAGGGTTAATTTAATACATATAATAATTGTATTTAATAAGACCTTACCAATGATATATAAAATACAATGAAAAATGGATATATTTAAACTTTAATAAAATAATATTTAAAATAAATTCATAGAATATTATTCTAAAATTTTAAATTTCGCGAAAATGAAAACAACACTGTTTACTGTTGATTTAAAATCCTATATTTGTAGGTATTTTAAAAATGGTAAGACTCTCATGAACAAAATAATTAAGCCAAACTATTTTGCGTTTTAACTAAAACGTTTAGTTTAATTTTTTATTCCAATACAAGTCATTTATATAAAAACAATTTAAAATGTTGTCTTTAAATTCAAAAATCAAAAATTTATTTTATAATTTTAATTTTAAAAGTATTTTGTAACTATTTTACAGTGTTGAGTACGCAAAAAAATGTGGGCAAATACTCGGTACTCGATTCTTCACATTCAATATTCAAGATAAAGTAGAAAAAAATTGTCTTTGCATTGGCCATAAAACTCTTTGGACAACAATTTTATCATTTCCTATGCATTTTTGTCTCTACAGAGTTTATTTTATTTGCTTTCTAAATCATTTCGAAAATGGATTTTGCATTCAGTTGTCGTATTTATGCTGACTTTTTTCGGTCGTCCTTCGGTTTGTCAAACTATATAAACAATTTAGGTTTCAAGAAAACCCAATTGCATAAGACACCACTAATACTGATAAAAGGTGTAGCTGCACAGAAAATATTTCATTCTGCTGGTGTCTAATTATAGTCCACTAATTCTGCTTTGGTACCACCAAAGACAAGGAAATTTACTATTGCAAACTTTTTCAAAAACCTTGTTTGCAAAGTACAGATCCTATTTTTAAAGATAATTAGATTTGATACGTTCATTTTTAAAGGCTTTTACAGAAAAGATATTTAATGTAGGGTTTATCAAATCGACTTTCGAATAATCGAACAATTGACGAAATCGACTTTTTGATTTCAGAATTTTTCGATAAATCGACTTTCTTGATGCCAAAAGTCGAAAAGTCGGACAAAGTCGGAAAAAGTTGAAAATAGTCGGAAAAAGTCGAAAATCGTCGGAAAAAAATCGAAAAGTCAAAAAAATCGAAAAGTCGAAAATAGTCGAAAAAAGTTGAAAAGCCGATAATAGTCCGAAAAAAATCGAAAATAGTCGGAAAAAGTCGAAAATAGTTGGAAAAAATCGAAAAGTCGATTATAGTCGGAAAAAGTCGAAAATAGACAGAAAAACTATTCCAAAATTAAAAAAATGTCGAAAAATCGAAAAGTCGACTTTTTGTTCAAACTATAAAACCCTAATTTAATGCTCACGAATGTTTTAAATATGATATTAAGACATTCGTGAAATAAATATTGTATGCCAATTTATCACTTTACCACCGAGACTTTTACGATCATGAACTGACTAATATTTTTACACATTGTAGAGCATTATAATTTTTTGTGGTCAGTACGTTATATTTACGTTTTTTAGTATCAATATACTACATACATATTACAATCATAAGCAAAACGTGTCAGTTGATTCTTTACATTTACGTTAGAGTAATGCGACCTTTACTTTTTTTTACAATTTCTAATAATTATAATCTTTTTATTATTTCTTTGATTTATCAGACATTTTTGTATGTAATTAAGTAAATTTCTCATGATAAGAAGTTTATATTTTTAAAAAGTTATTTATTGATTATAGATAGCGCGCAGTATATGTGCAATGAATAAATGAAATAAAACATTTACTACCGTTAATGGTAAAAAACTAAGTCAAGGTTGTTGTCGGAAGTATGTCATAAATATAATTATTCCCGTTGGTCCATTTATAAAAGATTTTTAAATGAGTCGTTTAGCAAATTAATATTTTATATTTATTTAACTTGCTTGCTTTTAATTATTAATTATCATTTAATGTATTTATTGTTATTTTTTATGTAATTAATTAATTATTGTGTTTGCTTTATTCCTTTTTTTATTTATTTATTTGATTTTTATTATTTGTGTATTTTTTATTTTTTTTTTTCCTCTTTTTTTCAGAATGAACAGGTTGTCAGCATCGTGAGTTTTTATATTGGTTTAAGATTAAGAAAAAAGTTTTAACTTTCTGTATACGTTTTAAAAACCAAAATTAACTTTATTTGGGGTCTTTTATTTTGTTGGTAAAGTATTTGAAAAGTTTTTGCTTGCACTGTTTGTTAAAAATTGTTTCCTGTTTTAAAACTTATACATCTGTACATATATTTCTGTCTGTCCTTTTCTGTATATCTATTTAAATCTTTTAGTACAAAGTAGTTGCTTGTATGTTTTATATCTTAATATTTTCATTACTATTATATTTAACATCTTTAATAATTTAAGTTGGAAAAAAAATTATAATAATTAATAGATACGAACCTCATAAATTAATGCATGCTTTCAACCAAGAAATATTTAATCTTTTAACATAAAATAAATGTTGTATTATGTTGTTTTTGTTCATGTCTTTGTCTTTTAACGTACATACAATGTTTTTATGTACAAATTCGTTGTTGTTGTGTTATTGTTATGTATAGTTTATAATTTAGTAATATTTCATAACTTTTGTAATCTACTATTTACTACTTGCCACTTTTTAATTTCATATTTTCTTACTTTTTTAAATATGTTTTTTGTTTTTTATATATAAATTAACCCATAATGAACTATACAAAAACAATGGTGATCAATAATTTTATATTATTACTGAAAACAAATTACTTTTTTCTTTTTAATTAATTGTTTTTCTTATATTTTTGTTTTCTTATATTTTTTATAAAATTACTCTTAAAAAAATAAATTTTATGATACGTTCTAAAATCATTAGTTCTAGAATTTAAATGATAACAACCACATCAGATTCTTTAATACTAATATCCATAGAATTAGTTGTTTCACAAGCAATTATGGAACTCATTTAGTAGAATCTTATTATGAAGAATGTTTTTGAGAACTAATTCTATATAACTTCTACATTCCTAAATATATATTTTTAACTGTTTAAAAATTTCAACAAATTAAAAAAAAAACAAAAAAATGTAACAACATTATATTGAATTAAAATGGGAATGGCTCATGAGTATTGGTAATCGGTACTGGCTAGGTTAACAATTTTATAGAACTAGTTCTAGAGGTGACAAATTCAAAAATACATTATAGGTTATAACGCGAAAAGAAAACAAGTACGCACTCATCTCATTAGTTCAAAAACTATTTGTGAATCTAATACAATTTTTAATATGGGAATTATAAAAATTAATGATATTATAATAAAAAATTCATATGTCCTAATTTATTTGTATGCAAATATAATTTTCTTAATGACATCATAGAAATTGAGTGGTCAGCGTTTGTCTCATTAATTTGAGTTGTGGTATAATTTGTTGCCGGTAAGCAACAACAAATAGTTTTCCCTTGGAATCAAATACAAATCATAAATTTAGAAAGCCTGACATTGAAAGCACTTACGGGTTTCAGAAATTACACTATTAAATTTCCGTAGTCGGATGAAAAATATACTTCCTTAAGCCATAACATAGTTTAATTTATATAATAAATATTCCTTAATATAGGAAATTATTACTGCGTTGAACCAAATAATTTTATGTTCCTGGGAGTGATATAATTACTACGAAATGGTCGAATGTGTGAGGAGGAATTACTATATGCAGAATTATATTGAAAGTGTCAAAACTTCGTGTAAAATCAAACTACTTAGCTGCTTATTATATTAAAATATTATATATTAAGAAAATTATTAGATTGATATTTTTTTTTTTTTTTTTTTTTTTTTTTTTTTTTGCACAAAGACAAAGCCTATGGAAGTTGGTTATGATCGGCACATTATTTCAGCTAGCCCCCATACCAATGTTCTCCCGGAATTTAGTCCCATATGAACCCCTCTTTCGAAAATCACTTAAATGTGAATAAATCCCATGAAAACGTAGTTTTAACATATTATTCGACAAACATTTTATAACATTTTATAACATTTTATAACTATAAATGGCAGTGCAAAATTTGATGAAGATCAGACCCATATTCGGGAATCACCAAAAAGTGCATAAAATACATGTGAATCTTAGTGTCGACGTAATATTTAATATTAATATGGGTCCATAATTTGCCTCTTCCCGTTTTTGTTGGTGTTTTTTTGTTGGGTAATTCTCTAAAACATTCTTTACAGCAAATTTAGCATCATTAGTGTCATTATCTTTTGTGATAGTTCCGAGGATATTATTAAATAATCTTAAGTGGTTCTCATTGCACTTGTTCTAGTACTAATGATTTGAGAGCATATTTTACATACATTTTTATTCAATATAATTGATTTTTTAGTTATGAAGTTGGCATTCGTAGGTTGGCATAAAACGGTTTATTTTTTTAGAAGTAGTAGAAGCTATAAATATATATTTTTTCACTTATTTTTTCTTATAATAATCATATTATGGTTATAGTTACAAAAATAAATTGTCTACTTTATTTATTTTTTCAAACAATTTTCCTTAAATTTACGAGTTTTCCTTCAAAAATAACTCTATTTTCTTTAAAAAAGAAAATTAAATCATATTGGATATTTTATTTATTATATTATTTTTTTAATCTTCAGTTTTACACTTTCTCGCAACAACTTAAAATCATTATTACAATAATTTTTGCTTTAACCATAGACATACATATATTTGTTTTTTCTATTTGCCAAAAAGCCCAGCAGGTGCTGGGACTTTTTTTCTACAAACTCCTCCTTAATAATGTAAACATTTATGTGGAAACATTGCATACAAATACTACATAACATACTTAAACACACATTGTGATTACATATGCATTTTAGTTGATCCTTTGTTTGCTCCGACTTATATGGCATCAAGCTGAGTCAGTCAGTCATTCATTTGTTCGTTCGTTCAGTCGGCTTTGCAAATGTTGGATTAGAAATGTGTATGTAGTGTTTATTTGCACTTCATTGCATTTTATAAGAGTAGAAGATGGCACAAAACATAATTAAATTTTTGTTTGTTGTTATTCTTCTATATATTATTGTTGCTGTTCTTTAACCATATATTAAACATGTGTATGTAAGTATATTTGTGGTTGTATTGTTTGTCTATGTAAACAGCAGGATATGGAATTAAAGGCGGTTTATTTTACATTGAGGAGTGCAAACAGAGAAGTAAAAAAAACGAAATCTTATAGAAAAAAGTTTAAAGTGGGAGTCATGTAGAGGGAGTTTTTTTTTCTAACTAAGTAGTACCTTACCACATAGTACTAGATAATAAGGGAAGAAATATGTAGTTAAAGGTAACTTTTTCTTGAGTATATTTTTATAAGTATTATTATGACAATAAAAAGTTGGTCTAGTTGTACAATTAAAATTTATAAAATTAAAGAGCAAAAAGGATGTGTTTAATGTCAATATAATTTCAATTGAAATAAATTTAAATGCATCTAAAGGTTCAAATTGGTTCAAATACAATTTGATCTAGAAAGGTATTATATTTTAGTTAATGTTTTCTTTCTTGAATATTTTTAAATTATTACTAAATTATTTTTTTAGAATATTCTGTATTTCTTAAATTTACCTCTAGATTCTAAATATCTATTTTTTTCATTTTTTCTAAATTCATATTTATATTAGACAGGTGTCAATTTCTTCATTTACGTTCGATTTTAAAGTGCAATATTAATTTCATCATATGCATAAACCAAGAAACAAATTTATATAAAACAGAAAAATACAATTCAGTTTCTTGATTTAACCTCCTGGGATTGTAAGGATATCACATGTTAAAAATAGAAATACAAAACCATAAAACACAAAGAAATTCTTCGATGAAAAATGATGTTAACGCCATTTTCAGGTACATCATCTATCAACGTTTTTCATGATATTTTTCTGTTGTTTTTGTCAAAACAATTCGTTATTGAAATATTGGTGTTATTTTATTTCACTCAAAGAGGGGTTTTCGTCAAATCAAATTGTTTTATATATTTCAATTCCCCTCAGACTATTTTATGGAGTTGGGGTATTTTATCAATGTGTTCTTTAATTCTAGGTTTTTTAAATCTAAAAAAAAACAACAACAATATAAACCACATATTGACAACTTACATTGAAATCGCATTTTGTTATTTCAATTAATTTTCTCAATTGCTTTAAGATTTTTTTCTCTTGTTTTAAATGTACTTTAGAGCTGTTAGTAAAATTTTACTATTGTATTTTATTTGCTTAAAAACCATATATTAATCAATGTCACTAAACAAAAAATACAATTAATATTCTCTTAAATAATCCTAATACAAATAAGTGAAAATAAATACATTTTTTACTACTTCCTATACATAGTTTTAGTATTTAAAACGAGATGATTAATAAACATAAGTTTCCATCTGATCTCGTGGCAAAAGAAGATCTTCCGAAAGTGTTCAATAAACCATGGAGCCATTGCTATGTTCAAAAGACTGTAAAATACGGCGGAGGAAGTATAATGGTGTGGGGTGCATTTTCTTAGCATGGTGTTGGCCCTCTTCATGAGATAACAGAAATAATGAACAACCCTACCTATGCGGACAACATAGGTACCCTATGCGGACAATTGACTTTTCAACAGAATTGACTTTTCAACAGGACAATGATCGTAAGCACTTCTCAAAATAAGTTAAATCTTAGCTCTGTGGCTCTAACAATGTATCTGTTTTAGAATGGCCTTCACAGTCACCGGATCTCAATCCTACTGAAAACCTTTGGGTTGAACTGAAGAGAGACATTACGGAATAAAAATCAAATTTGTGAAGAGGTTTAAAAGGAAATGGGAGGCAATTTCTATAGAAACATGCTATGAATTGATAGAATCTATGCCCAGAAGAGTTAACTGCATTTTAAAAACAATGGCGGTCATTCAGGTTATAGAATTAAATTGGCATATAATTATAATATTCAATATTAGTAAAAAATTTAATTTGTTTTAATCTTAAAAAAAAAGAAATATTCAATAAGTCCATTATTTTTAATAATAGGAAAATATTTTTTTTTATTTAAATAAAGTCATAAAAAACATTTGTGGTTGGTATATTTTTTAGTACAGTTCTTAAATAAATAAAAAATAAATTTAAATATCATTCATAATGGAAAATATTTACCAAATAAAAATAAATCTATTATTTATCACAGCATTGTATGTTATAAAGGTATTACTTTTTAATTTAAGTTTTGGCTTTCTTGAGCTCTACGAAGAATTAAAAAATAAAAATTAAATCTAACCAAATTCTGATAGGGCTAGCAAGAAATATTCAATGGAAGGTATACGGACTATGCCCAGTTTTAGTTCCCCAGTTTACATTAGTTCTTGAACTATTTGTACAAAATTTCGTTAACCGTTCACCTTATATGGGAGTTAGGCGGTAAAAAGGGCACATCCAAGTTGTACATATTTTTGTTTAAGAGAAATCAGCAGAAAAGTATGAAATTAAGCTACAACGTTTCTAGTATTTTTCTCATAACTTTTTTATTTATTAACTCATTTCGCCATTTTCAATCCAAAACCTAATATGGGATAATTATTTGAGCAAAATTGCATCTTCCTACGTTGACTCGTACGAGCTCTATGCTACTTTTAACAGGCGGACATACATAACTAGATCGAAACAAGACCCAGAAAATATATATAATGTATACGATTGTTTTGACATGTTACACACCTCAGTAATTTTACAAATCGAAATTATCGCGAGAATTAGAGTTAAATCGAAAAAAGTAGGTTAAAGGCTCAATGCCTATGAATACAGTGAATCCAAATCATTTTGTGTTATTAATAATATTTTCTTTAAATTCCCTCCCTTTAGCGCCCTCTAGTAGCCACAAAACAAACTTTTTCAAGTTCGACTTTTAAGAGATCTTTAAATCAAAATTCAAACTAACTTTTGAAAAAACTTTGGAGGATTTTGCTGGACTACTACTAGACTTTATTCGATTATTTTCCTATTGTACTCTGTTACTGACAGGTGAATTTTTGTGATATTTAAAATAAAGCTTTAAAAATAATGCTAATTTCTAAGCAACAAGACTTTTTAACATTAATTTCTGTTTGTGGTTCCAAATTCGTTTTAAATAATGTATGACTTCTTACTCACTTCTGAGAACAAATTAATGTCTTCATAGAACTGCTTAAAAAAATTTTATACAAAATTTTACAAATTCCAAGAATTAAAAAAAAGTATATACAAAATTAAATTGACAGAAAATAGTTCGTTAGAATAAATATTAGGTTCTAAAATGAAAAATTCTGAATATGAAAATTTCGAAAAAAAAATCATTGTTGAAAGAATTAATTCTAGAACAGTTCCATATTGGGAAAGGGAGAATTGTTTTTCAAATGCACTCACATACGTATATTTCTGTGAAGTGAATGAAACCATTTTTTTAAGAATAAAGTTCTTTTTTTCTTTCTTTGGAATTTTTATTTCTTTGATACACGAAATTTGTCTGTCCTATTTTAGCATATGCTGCATAGAATTCTAGGTTAGGAAGTTGAAAACTGTCTGCCTGTTCGATTGTTTCATCACCTATTACATAATTCTTTAAAAATTTTACTGAATTACGTTCACGTCATTTTTTCCTCTAAATTCTTACTTGCGTTTATAATAGGATCTATTTCTTACTTTATACGTCTTCAGACTAGATTTCCTTTATTATTTTCCTTAAAAAAATTAAAAGCAATTAACTTTTTATGACCTTTTTCTTCCAGAGATGAAGTGATTTTTTTTCAAAATCATTTCTAGTTTGTCTGCTAGATTGCAAGAGCATACATGGATTTTTTTATGCGCAGTCCTTAGTTCTAAAGGTGAAAATTTTAAAAACAATCATTGGCAGTAACACCAAAGTAGAACAGATATAGCCAATTTCTAGTTTTGGAACAAATACATTTTTCCTGGATAATGATTTTGAAAGAATTTACTTTTCAATATATACTTTGAATCAAAATGCTTTTTAGCATATTGCCTCTTCCTCCCAAATAACTTTCATTATCGTGATGCATACATATGGCATAAAAGATTTTCCTTGATAGTTTATCTTTTTTACCAAAATAAAATAATGTTTTAGTTTCTTAACTTGCACCACAAAACAAAAGACCAGTCGTCATATTTTGGCATAACCAAAACAATGGAACATGATTTTTTTTCGTTCAATATAATTGTCCAAATATGTAACTTTATTTTTGTATATTTTCAGTTTTATTTTCGTTCAAAATGCAACCAAAACATCTTTTGTCTCTTGAGGCCATATATTCTTGTTGGTATCTAAAAGCCATTGATTAAATAAATCATTGTATATTTGTGCATAAATATATACTTACGGACAGACAGACAGATAAACATACAAGTATTGTAGTCATAAAGAAACAAACAAACAATATCACACTTTTACAGCCGAAAGGCTATATAATCAACATTATCATCATTAACAACAATATCATGATGAAGTTTAATCTTAATATTGTTGTTTTTGATAATAAATAGTAATGTTGCCTGCGAGAGTATCTATTGATAATACACATTGTTTTAAATGTGCAAAAGTTAAACAAAAAATAAATACATAAAAAAAGAAATCAAATAAAACAAATAAATGTACAAAGAAATAAACATGAACATAAATGTAAGTGAGTATTTTAAATCTTTATGAAAAGATTCAATAAATGTATGTTTGTTTGTTAACACATATATATATTTTTTAGGTATATTTGTATATTTAAATATTTACTTTCAATGTACTTGTTCTTATATACATACATATGTACAAGTAAGTAGTTCTCAATTCTGTCTATTGTTGCACTATCAAAGAGAAGAAGAATTGGTTTGAGTTTACTTTAAAAACAAGTGAGAATGTTATATTCGGCTCGGCCGAATCTATTATACCCACCATCA
>MINK01004030.1:985-19709 GCA_001735545.1 Phormia regina
TATTATTACAAAGACAGGTGTTTATTTCAAATGATTCACATTCTAAATTTTAAAGGGGATTTTTCCCCTCTTTCAACGAATATCAATACACTACTACTATTCATGATGTTCTTTTGCCGCACTAAAGTTTTCTTTGTTTGTAAAGTCAAGTCGTACATGTAGTACCTTCTGTTTTTAAAAAGTTGTTAAATAAAACATAAAACATTTAATTGTATTTTTGTACCTGTTTGTATATTTACTTTATAATTTTTATTTTTTACTTCTTTTCTTTTTTATTTTTTGCTTTGCCATTCGCACATTTGCAGATTTAAATAAATAAATATAAACAATTTAATTGCCATAAAAGCTTAAAGAAATAAACAATTTTATGATTTTTACAAGAAAAACAAATAGTATTTAAAATAAATAAAATGTATAGAGGAAAATATTGGACGTCAATGGACCACAAAAACAAGTATAAAAATATAATACGTCAAACTAAGGGGTAGTCGGCCTAAATTTTGTTAATGTTTATATAAGAATCTTTTTTTCGAACACACGTGTAAAGTGAGAAAGGAAATAAGCACTAAAATTTAGTATTTATAATTTATAAAAATAAATAATTATGGCAACATATAATATTAATTATATTTGTATACGTTTGAGTTAGAATAGGCGGCCAAATTTAACGCCGTTGATAGAAAAATTAAAACAACTTTGTTGTTTATATAGCAAAAATAAACAGAGTTGATTTTGTTGGTTATTTACATTTATTTTTCATTAGTTTTTTTAAAGAGATTTTTTTAAATAATATTGATTTTATTTGTTAATAAAAGAACAAAAATTATTCATTTTATTTAAGAATCTTGTATTTTCTTAACATCACCATAATTGTGGAAGTAAAAACCAATCAATTATTGTTAAAAGCTTTTTATTATATCTTATTCAGTTTTTTTCTTAATAATTTTAAGATTTTATACTTATAAGGTCTTATGACAAATAGCGGATTAAAATTGATCGTTAATCATAAAATAAAATTAACAAAAGACAAAACAAAAAAACTTTCATTAGAAAATTTTACTTAAAAGGTAAATTTTTGTTCAACCAGTTAATTAATTTTTATATATAAAAAAGAAGATATTTTATTTTATAAAATTGTGAAATTATATTTATAATTAATTTCATCATAGAAAGTATTACACAATTTTGAATTTTTCTTATTTATATAATTCTATCTGGTTTATCCTTGACTTTAAAGCCTCTTTAAACGGGTTTAATTGTTAAATAAAATGTTTTCATTTACAAAGGCGTTTATTTGTCTTGATTTTTCTAAGGTTTTCTTGTTTATTTGTATTAAATTTTTCTGTTTTAAAACTTTAATTTCATTTGTTGTCTGTAATTTGTTTATTAAAAACAAATGTGTAAAAAACCCACACTATTAAAATATAACCTTCTTTTTACAATTTGTTGTGTTTTATTAATAAATGTGTGTGTTTTTTTATTATTGTGCCTGTTATTTTTTACACTCCCACATTTTTAATGACATTTAAAAGAATAACAATAAAAGTGCAACTTCCGTTTTATATTCATTTTTCATTATTCTAAATATTTACGAACATCTTTAATTGGCAACAAAAAATAAATTAAAAATTAATATTGTATAAAATTTTTTACAAAGTAGATTTAATTACGTGTACTCCTTTCTAATATTTATTTTGAATTTATTTATTTAGATTTTATTTTTTATACAAAATCTTATTTTCTTTAAATTTAATTTCCCCACTTTATTCCTATTATTAATTATGATCTCCTTTTTTGATTGATCCTAAATTAACTTTAAAAAACAACTCTGCTTGTTTGTTTACATTTTTGTTCTCCCCACTCGCTCTCTATTTCTTACATTCACCACTCTCATTAGTTGTTTATTTTTATTTCTTGTATATTGGTGTTAAAAATTGTGTGCTCCTTTTTTAAATGGAAAATTTCTTAATAAAAAGTTGATTTAAAGAAAAAAAGTATATTAAATTAAAAATAAATGTTTTTATTTTAAGTGTGTAAAAATAAATTGTCATAAAATATTGTAATTATAACAAAAAATATTATGAAAATGCCTTGTTTCTTTTAAATTCACAAGTTTCTTAAAGTGGTGGATAGTGATGTGTTTTTTTAGTATAGTGTTGTGGAAAATTTAAAAGTTAAAAAATGTAATCGATCTTTTCTAGAATTTAATAAAAATTGCTTATTATTAAATACATATTAAATACAAATTTTTCAATTTAAGGTAAGATTATTTATACTTTTTAAGGAGTAAATTAATATTTTTGATTTTTAAAAAGGTTTACAATGATTTAGTAATATATTTACATGCGTTTAAAGTAATTTTAAAAATTTTAGACGTCCGGTCTTTGTTTAAAAACTATGAGACTCTAAAGTTTTGATATATTTTTCAGAATATTTTTATTATAAAATTATATATAATAAAATTAAAGGAAAACATTTATTTATTTTTTTTTTAATATAATCTTTTATTTAAAAAAAATTATATTAATATTAAAAAAAATAAATTATTTTTATTTCAACTTTTTATAAGGTTTTAACAGTTATCTGAATATCTAGTTGAAATCAGTTTTCAGAAAAACTGAATTAGTGTTCTAAGTACCAATTGTTATTAAATAAGATAAAGAAATTAAAACAGATAAATAATTATTATCTCCATAAAGGGACCAATTAATGAAGGAAAAACAAGTGTCTCATTTTAATAAAATAAAAATCATACATTTTTTTTTTTTTTTTTGGTTAAGAAAAATATAATGGATCAATTTGAACAAAAGTATAAATTTTTTAAAATTAAAAAGAAAACCAATTTTCATAACAAAAATAATTGAAAAAATTACAAAGGTGTTAGAGTTTAAACGAAATAAATAAAAAATAGTTTTCATCGATAGTTGTAGTGTAAAACCTTTTTCTTTATTACCTATATTTCGCTACAAACATCAGAGCTTTTATTATAGAGTGTTTACACTCAAACAAGTGAAACAGCTATCGTCTGACAGTCTAATGCAATAGTATTCGGAATCAAAAGTTCACGTAGTCCAAAAAAAAAATAAATAAATTAAAGGGCAAAATTTTATTCAAATTTAAAAAAAAAAAAAACGGCACAAAATACTAATATTATGTTGTCGTTAGAAAGAAATACTTCATGTTGAAAAAGATCTTCAGAAGTTCGCATTTTAACCCATGGTTGTCATTGGTAAGACCTCCTTTTTGTAAGCGTCAAATTTTTAAGTTATTTTTTTTTTTTTAAATATTCTCTTAAAACAATGTTTATACAATTTTCTGACAAAAATTCGGCTTTAGTTTTTTAAAAGATAATAAAATTGTTTTAAAGTTTTTAATAATTTAATTTTTATTTTTTTTTAATAAAAATTGTTTCATTTTCACCTTTTTGGAAATAATTATTAAGAACTTCCTTTGTTACACTTTTGAAGTGATGAAAATATTAATTTTTGAAAGCGATATTATGCTGGGATGATCTACAACTGCTATCAAGTGTTTAAATAAGTTAAAAAGCTTAAACATATTTAAATAACTAATCAAAAGAACTGGAAATTAAAATATTATTGAGGATTTTTTTTAATTTTTATAATAATATAAATTAAGAATTTTTTTTTAATATATATTTTTAACAAATTATATTTAAAGTACCGTACAAAGGCATAATTATTAAACAAAATTTAAACAATTTAAAATTTATATTTTTATTATTTCTTATATTTTATTATTATTGTTTCCTTTTTTAATTTTTATTTTATTATTATTACTCGTAATAATTATTACTAATTATTTTTTAATTTCGGGGAAAAAAAAACTTGGCATTATAGCAAAAGAAAAAAATATATATATAAATTATTCAAAGAAAAACTATAATAAAATTTGTTTATATTTATATGTATATTTTTTTTTATTTGCAACAAATATAAATTGCAAGTATTTAGCACACAACACGTAGATACATATATTTTAATGATTCAATTTATTCCAAATCAATTTCATAGCCATAATTTACCAAAATAAATATTTATTTAACTATTTTAGTTATTTACTTTTTCTTTCTTTAATAATAAATTTATCAAAACACAATTTTACACATTTTCTTTAATAATTTTGAAAAATAAATTTTCCAATTTTTATTTGATTTCCTTAGTCATGAAAACTAAAAGATTTAAAAAAAAATGCGTACAAACAAGAATTACAAAAACACTTTTAATCTTTTTCTTACAATCACTGTATTTAAAGCTGCTTTTAATTTAATCAATTCTTTTTTTTTTTTCAAAATTTTCTTATATTCTTTGAGAATAGTTGTTTATTTCTTTTTTTTTAATACTTTTTTATTTATTATTTCTTTTGTTTGATTTCACAAAACAAAACACCAAAGAATAATTTTTAGATCTTTTTTTGTTTTGATGTATTTTCCAGCTGAACTCTCGATACTTTTTTTGTTTTTTTTGCTCTTGTGTGTATCCAACAAATATCTTTTTTTTTGTATTTCATTCATTCAAACACACTCACACACAAATATTTAGTTGTACTTATAAATACATAATTTTAATTGTTGTTTTTATTTCAATATTTTTCTTTTTCTATACTTTTTCGTATGACTTTTACACTTTGTTCAAGCGACTGTGTCAAGATCTACGAACCGTTTCGTTAAGTGTTCGTCGAGAGACTGATTAAACTTGTGTTTGGCGTGTGATTCGTTAAGTGCGTCGTCAAGTGGTGCCTGTTGATCATTATTAATAAATACATTTGGAAAATACAGAATAAATTTCATGTTGTATCTGTTGCATGCGTTTTGTTTCGTTCAAATGTATCTAGCAGATACATATTTTTTGGGTTTTGTTTTAATTTTATGTGTTTGATTTTTGAGTTTTGTTTTGGTTATATTTCTAGAATCCACTAGCTGGTTTTCATGAATTTATGCTTAGCAACATGTTTCTGAAACATGTTGTTATCATTATGTTGTTAGCAACATTGTTGTTTTGGGTAATTAGTGGTAATATTTTTAAGTGTGCGAATTTTAAAAGAAATTGATTTATAAGACAAAGAATTTTAATTATTTTTTCAGGTGAAACCTTAAAAAAAATATATTTTTTATTTATAATTTAATATCCTTGACCAAAAGTTCAAAATTAGTCGTCATTCAGTTTGTGATTTATTCATTATGCATTTACAATAAAGTGTATGTATGTATATATGTATGTATATTCTGGCTACTTTTACTAAGGGTAAACTATATTTAGATGTCTGTCAGTCCGTCTATCCAATAACATGAAGACTCAAAATTTTAATTTTCCAATCTCAGAAATTTTTGTTCATTAAATAATCCACTATCGTAAAAAAATACAACAACTTTTCTTGCTTGGTTGCCTTTTAAAATCTAAATGGCCACTTCAAAACAAACCGGAAAATTTCCAAAAATAATGATAACTAAATAGCAGTTATTGTCTATTACCAGAATCACTTCTCTTTACCTTTTCCAAAACAATTTTAAAGGGGAGATGGGATGAAGAGGGATGTTGTGAAGAATATTGGACAAATATTAAAAATATTTTAAAACTAAAAACTGCGCATTAAAAAAATTATACTGGAGCCTAATATCTTTCAATTTGAAGGAGTTCTGAACAGTCTTTCTATACAAACATAACAAATTTATTTAACACTAACCCATCGCTTTGTGGCTTTATTGAGAAATAGCGAGAATTGACCAGAAAGAAGGAAAACAAGTCCTTTCGGAGGGCAATCATTCACGTACACATAATTCTATGTTAATGCAGTGGACAGAATGGAATGCGTTAAAAGTGAAAAGTATTAATAATGTATATAACTTTTTAACTAAATAATCTGAAGTAATAATATCTTAAGAATAAATGATTTATATTTATAAAACGTAAGATTCTTTTTCTATGAGAAATAAAATCTAAAATACTTTATCTTAAAGAGTTTCATGCCAACATAACATTTCTTTTCAATAAACCTTAATAAATTTAGTTTTTAAATACCTTTATTTTCAAGGTACAAATAAGTACATTTCATATGTACTTGGAACAGCCTACTTAGCCCTCCCAACATCCTGCTTTTAAGTTAAACAGTTACAATTGTTTCACAAACAAAACAACTTAAATACCGTTATTTTCAAAAATTATAGGTCAAGCGTTGTTTGAGTAAATAAATTACATTCGTATACTTGACAATTTATGTTTTTTGTTTTTGTTTTTCATTTTGAAACCATAAAAATTTATTATTACGATTTTATCAAAGTAAGTAAAATAAAGTTTTGGTGTTGTTGTTTATTACTTTTTTTACTTACTTTTTTTGCACGCAAGCCCAGCATGATGCAAGCAACATGTTGCATAATGTCATGTTAAGTACAAAGTAGTACAAAATTGTAAACACATTTGCAAAAAAAAAAACACTCACACAAGAAAAACTAAAACTGAAATACTCATGCAATCTGAAACTGGTAAAATGAAGAAAGAATTAAAAAAAAAAAAAAACAATAATAATAAAAAAATAGAAGGAACAGTAAGCACTGGAAGGTCGTGGAGGAATAAGAGATTTATGAATATTTGGATAAAACCAATATAAAAGGGTATTGGTAGACTATGCAGGCTGAGAAAATATGTACTAAAATTATTATTTTCACTGAAATCTTATATTATGTTGTTGTTGTAATCTAATTTACGTTCTCGGGACCAAATTAATTATGCAATAAACATAAATATGTTTTTCACAATCATTAATATTATAATATTTTATCCTATTCCATATCTGGATGCAATTGGTATTATACTAATGATTGTGACAAACATATTTGGGTTTTCAAAAATAAAAAAATAAGTTGGCTTACGGGAACAATATTTAGTATTTGCCAGCTTGAAATGTTTGCTACGACTATATAGAAAACTATTCCAGCAACCATAAAACCATTTAATATCTTTTTAAATTAAAAACAATAAGTGTAAACTTAGCTTAATAGGAATAGAAACTTAGACATTTTGTTGGACAAAGCATAGAGTTTCTGAAATGTTCCAAGACCACATATTTAAAGTGTTAGCTGTGTTATGCGCAATCAATGTATTTGGTAATTGTTTTCAGAATAATCAACTAAAAACATTCCTATGCAATAAATCACACAATACCACCACACAAAAAAAAAAAAGAAGTACATTTATCTTGTCTAAAAATGTTAAAGCAAAAACTACTCCAACCAAGATGTTTTTTTTTTTTTTCTTTTTTCAAGAAAACGGAAAAAGTTCATGTCAAATATCTGCCGTTTTTTTGTTGGTCTACAACAAATACTTGTTCATTCATTGATACAAGCAAAATATTTCTCTCACTCTGTTAACATGATTTTGGCTTTAAATTTCTAATTGAAATCATGGTTGCTTGGCTGGATCGATGATTCATGGTAGAAAACCTTATACTCTTACTCTCCCTGGTATTTACTTCTAGCGCATTTATTTTACTTTTCATGTAAAAGAATTTACAGACAAGTTTCACATGCTACAACAAAAAAAAATGTTGACTTGAACATTCTTTAGCTACAAAAAAAAACAGAAGGTAGATAAAAATAAAAAACAGTTTTGATTTATATAGAGAAATTGCCGGAACTTTAAATTTTGTTATATGATCACCAGACTTTTTTTTTTTTTTTTGGAACAGAAACTTCGTTAAAGCCTTGAATATATTTTGTTAGTATTTTTTTTATTTGTATTTTGCATGCCGCTAAAACTAATTCATGATTGTCTTTAAATGATGATTCATTTTGATTACCCAAGTCAGTTGTTGTGATTTTGTTTTTTATTTTTTTACTCAGAAATTCATACATCAAATTATAGCCATTTATCACTTTGAGAAAGTCCGATGTTTTGTTAAATTGAATGAAATAAAAAACGTGTTTGTTGCTATTTGTAGGCCGGCCGCATCATCGTCGTCATGAGAGTTTATATTACAATTTTTGCCAAGATTAATGTGTGAACTAAATTTAATACTCGAATAATTAAGTATTAGTTGATAGTGAGTTAATCATAGAGTAAACGATTGAAAGAAATATGGCAAATGTTGCACATTAAAAAAAATAAACACCCCCGGGTTTTTTTTATTCTATTATGCACTTAGTTTTACCAATATTTTCAAATGAATTTAGGTTCATCATTATGTTTGTAATTTTTAAAAAAAATTATTCTAAATAATCCTAGATTTTAAAACTTAATAAGCCTAAGACAAATAAGACTAAAACATATAAAATTTTGTACAATAACTTCTGAATTCTTAGATCTCTTAAAAATTTTGTCCGGCATGTAGTAGGTAAACTGACAATATTTTCAATAAAACTTTTAAAAGAAAAAATACTATTGAAAGATTTATCAAACATATTAAATATTTCAATTACATTTTTAATTGTATCAAATATTCAATTTATCAAAATATAAATTTTCTGGCAAAAAAATAAAACAATTTATCGGTTTTCAATTATTTTTCTTGTTGTAGCAATTAACAAATTAATCAAATATAAATAGAAAAATAATAAGAGATAAATACACAATTTTCCCAAAGACTAAATTTGAATTAATAAAATAATATTATTTAATACGTAATTGCAATAGGTTTTAAGATTTTTTATTTAAAATTGAAATTTTATTTGTTAGAAAACTTTGATTATTTCATTATGAAAAACATTTAAAATCATTTTAAATAAAATTTTTCGAAAATGGTTTTAGTGGTACGAAAAATATATTTTGGAAATAATTCTGTAACTTTTCCTTTTTATCTCAATAAAATACATTTGCGTACTACAATTACAAAATTGCTTATATTAATTAATTTTTGTTTGATTTCGCTCCAATCATCAAAATAATATTAATAGCTGGAATAATTGATTTGATTATTGTTGCTTTTTCTTAAATAGACATAATGAGCAGATAATTTTTGTAAATTGATTTAAATTTATTTTATTTCTTTTTATTAAAAACAAATTATTAATTTTTCTTTATAATTTTTAACGAAATGTTAATTTATTTCGAAAATAATTTTAAACCAATTAGAAAGTTAATTATAATAATAAATAATATAATTAATTTGCAATACAAAATGAGTTAATAATTTGATTAAAAAATAATTTGAAATATTTTTTTGTGAATAATTGGGAGAAATTTCGTCCTCCTCCAAACCCTATCCTGTATTCAACAGACAGAAGGACATAGCTAAAAACTATCTATTTGATGATGGTTATAACAAAAATTTTTCAAAACGGTAGTAATTTCCTTAAATTACTTACTATTTTTAATAAAAGTACCAGTTATCAATAACGATTTGCTAAAATTAGTTTAAAATTAAGTACCAATTTGAAAAATAATATCAGCTTCTATAAAAGTACCAATTTTGGCTGTAATCATGAAAATATTTACTAATAACAAAATGCCATTTAGCGAAATAAAAAAAATTTAAAAAGTACTAATATTCTAAAAACCTCCAACTAAATTCCAAAATGTAATTTATTTCATCCATTCTTTAAAAGATCAAAATTTCATAAGTACTAGTTTTCAAAAAAGTACTAATTTCTAATTCACCAATTCCAAAGTACCAAAAAAAGTAAAAAACAATAACCATTATTAATTTTCTAAAAATATCTAACAGTTTTTAAACAAAGTATAATTAAATGAAACAGTTTTTCAAAAAAAAAAAAAACACTTTTCAAGTTCAAAAAGAATAATTTTATAAAAATTGTGGTATTTTTTCTAAAGCTGTATTTTTTTAAAAAATAATAACGAAAAAAGAAGATATAGCGGTCAAGCCCGACTATATGATACCCAACACCATTACATATATGTACCAAAATTCGGGAAGGGACCAATTATAGGCCTATACTTGTACTAATTGATAATAAAAAATTATAATTACGTCGATACTAAGATTTACATGTATTTATGCACTTTTTGGTGATTCCTGAAATTGAGTTTTATATGGGAGCTATTGTCAGTTATGGATCGATCTTCATGAAAATTTGCAGTGTCATTTATACTTATAAAAATGTTAAATTGATATTAACATTTTAATGGATAAAACCCGTTAAAGTGATTTTCGAAAGAGAGGTTTATATGGTAGCTATATTCAATTATGAACCGATCTTTGAACCGAAATTTGGCACACGGATTTGTGCTTAAATAAAACTTATTTGTATTAAATTGCATTAAAATATTTCTATTTTTAAGGTAATTTTGGGAGTTAGAAATTAATTTCGGGAAGACATTTGTATGGGGTCTAGGTGAAATAATTGTGCAAAACAAATCCATCAAATTATCTTATAAAATTATAAGTTTTAGATGGACAACCAACCGGACGGACGAACATGGTTAAATCAACTCAGAAAGTGATTCTGAATCGAACGGGATACTTTAAGGTGGGGGTAGGAAATTTTTTCTCTGCGTTACAATATTTGTACAAACACATAATACCCCAACAATCTATGGTGATGTAGGGTATAATAAATAAAGCCAGATTTAAAAAAAGGGTTCATTTTCATAAAGGTAAAGTTCTAAAAATAACAAAATTTAATATTGAAAAAAGTATTTGCTTTCAAAATTTTTGTAAAAAGCACTAACTTGTAATCAAAAAATGTAACGCTAATTTTAAAAGATGTAAAAAAAAATCATAAAAAATTAATTTTTCGCTATTTCAAAAGCATATTTTTCATTCTTAACAAAGTTAGTTATGAGCACTTTTTTAAAAAATATTATAATTTCAACAATTTAAAAGTGGGGTGAGAGTCGGGTTGAGGAGAACATCCAAAAACATCTAATGATAACATTAAAGGCAACTACTTAGCTCATATCATAACTTAGATGTCATTAAAAGAAGTAATTATTTGTAAATTGTTCAATAGTTCATTGAATTAAAAATCATTACTTCAGCAGTTCCTAGTCATACATTTGTATTTTTTACTCCTATATTTACATATTTTCATAAATTATTATTTTGGTTAACTATTGGGATCTTTGAATGTTATTTTTATTAAACGATATTAAAAATTTATATACAATTAACTCTACCTTAATTTATGGTTCCAATATATATAATTTTTGACTTACCTAAAAAGAGAGAAAAAAAATTTGTTAATTAATAAGAAAATTTATAAAAAAATATATAAATTTTTATTTAAAAAATAAGATTTAAAACTACAATTAAACAAATAACTAAATAAATATGAGCAAAAATCTAATATTTCTAAGAAATATTATAAAATCCCAGCAAACAATTTTTTGTAACATTACTTGGTAATGCATGGCTATTATTTTTAAAATATACAAACTATTTTGCTAAATGAGCGATTAAATTTTCCTTAACTTGAGGTTTTTCAAATATTCTATGAGATAAACTTTTATCCATTCTCGTTAAATCCAAAATTCACACTCATTCCCCCTTGCCTTAAAATATTCAAAACACATAAATTTGCAAATATATTTTAATTCTATTTACTTAAGAATAGAAAAAAAAAACAAAAAAATATAATTGTTGTTGGCCTAATTAAAAATTAACATTATTTTCGCTTTTGATTTTAGCACATAAATTAATGAACACATATACATACACATGCATATAAAACACACCCGTTTGGCTGTAAAATAATTTACACATGGCACAAATTTTTCTAAGAATCGCAAAATTTATAAAAAAAAAATAAAAGAAACAAAAACAAAAAATATATATAAACAACAAAAATCATGTGCGATTTAATTTAAATGTTCAGCTCGATTTATTTCGTATGAAGATTTGTGTTCTTTTTTTCAAAATTCGAAAATTTTGTAAACAGAAATTTTTATGCAAATAAAAGAAAAATATAAACAAAAACATTATAATTGTAATCAAAAAAATTGTTTAATACTCATTTTATAAGAAAAATTACTAAGAAAAAATTAAATTTTATTTCTTTAAAATTGTAAATGTTTTATTTCATATGAAATAAATTTAAATGTCTAAAATCATATTAATATTATTAATATATTATTTTGTATACAAAAATAATAATAATAAAACAATTTGAGCACCTCTGTCTATTTTGTGACTTTGATCTGTTTATTGACCATTATTTTACTTTAATAGTCATTTCACATCATTCATCACAATCACCTAAACAAAAAAAATATCTATGAAGTTTTAGCTGATTTGAATCACCTTCTTTTCATAAATACTTTTTTCTTCACCTTTTGAAGTTCAGTGACCAATATTAATTATTAAAAAATATTTTTAAATTATTTAATATATATTTTTTTTCATTTTGTTTTCTTGTTGTTTTTTTTTTTTCTCATTACGTTTTGCTGAGAAAAGACAATAGAGCAGATTAAGTATTTAAATAATTTATAATATATTTTTTAAGTTTTTTTCTTCTTTTTGTTAATTTCTATTATGCTATTTCAACAAGTTTTATTTATTTAAATAATATTAATTATATTCAGCCAAACAAATGTTATTTTCTAATAAAACAAAAATGTTATTAATGGTAATATTTTTGGTAAAGGTCGACATTGGAAACGCAGCTACATGGCCTTTGACATTAGAGCTAAAAGAAATGTAGAAATTTTAAAATAAAAATAAAAATTTGTTTATTTAAAATACAACTAGTCGATAATCTTGACTATAATCTAATCGGTTGTTGCAATTATAGTCTCGTTTATATTCTAGCCTGGAGTATAGCTTTTTCTTTAGTCTTGAGTATAATAATTAAAAATTTCCCATCTTCAACAAATCCCTTAATTATATATCAACTACCATCACATTTCTGTGTAGCATGACAAATACTAATAAACAAAAATTTAAATATACATAAACAAATATAAATTTGTTTAATACCAGATGTTTTGTTGACATTACGAAAAACCCATAAACGTATTGGTAACCAAAGGGGGAGTGCCGGAAGGTGGCAAACAAGTGAAATACAGTAAAACAGAAAAAAAAGCAGAAAACACATTTGTCAAAATCATCATGTGTTTAAAATTTTATTAACGAATAAATAAAAATTTCATATGAAATTTAAAACAAAACAAAAAATGTATTTAAAATACAATAATTTTTTTTTTTTTTTTTTGTTTTTTTGCTTTTATTATAAAACATTTACATTTTTTATTACGAAATACCGAAATACTACGAGTATTTTGGTATTTAAGGTTTTTTTTTTTTTGTTTATTAAAAATCTATAAAATTCACACACGAAAATAACACATATTTTTTGTGTCAAATTTAAAAACCCCCCCAAAAAAATTGAAACCTTGAATTAGAATTTAATTTTAATGACACGATTATAGAATTTTTGAAATCAGTCAGGTGTCGTTTTAAGTATTTTATTATTATTATTATTTTTTTTTTAATAACAAGTGTGAACAGTTTGTTAGTTATTTAAAAACTTGATTATTAAACAGAATTTCAAGGGTGAATCTAAGGCGATTTTATATTCAGAAAAGTGATTTTAAAGAGGAAGAATTTTTTTGTGCGTTTTATAGGAACTAGATTCTAGTTATTAGAGCGTAATAAAATTAATTATAATTTTTTAACTAAAACTACTTACAGCCTATTAAAAACTTTTATAAAAAATTAATAGGTTTATAGTTTTCTCTAATTAAACTATAAAATTCTGACATAATATTTAAATACAATGATGTCATTAAAGCCAATTATATTCACGTTCGATTATAAGTGTTTAACAATAGAAAGTGAAAGATCACGATTCAAATTTTCTTTCTCCATTTTTAAAAAATTTTTATATAATCGAAAAAAAAAATCGAGTTTAAATGTGTGTAATCATGTATTGTAATCCTCTGATATGCAAGATATATTTATACCCTACACCACCAAAGGTGGTTGGGGTATTATGTGTTTGTGCAAATATTGTAACGCAGAGAAAAAATTTTCCTACGTCCACCTTAAAGTATACCGTTCGACTCAGAATCACTTTTTCAGTCGATTTAACGATGTCTGGTTGACTGGCTGGCTATCCATGTAAAGCTTGTGCGCAAAGTACAGTTGGCAATTTTAGAGATAATTTGATGAAACTTGGTACATATGACAAAGCTTATTGATTTTGGTCATGATCGGCCCATTATTTCACCTAGACCCCATACAAATGTCCTCCCGGAATTGAGTTTTAACTCAAACTCAAACATACCTTAAAAATTGAAATATTTTAATGAAATTTAATATACAGTATCGGTCATATAATTAGCCCACTCTTAAGAAATATTTTAAAGTATTTATTTTCTTTTTATTACAGGGATATGTTTTGTATACTATAGTCTAATTATTACATATAACATAGAAATCCATTAAAATTTCATTGCAAAAAAATTTTTTTTTCATAAAAAGGTCCAAATTCACATGGACAACTAATTAGCCCACCCAACTTTAGATAACTTATAGTAATCGCAACATTATAATTTTTCAATATTTTGTTGGATAACCCTTTTGTTTTATTACTGCTTCCAATCTTCGTGGCACACTTTCTTCAAGGGATCGACATCTAATAATAAACGTATACCCGCTTCCACTTCGTTCCAGAGGTTTTCAATGGGATTAAGATCCGGACTCTGAACTGGCCAATGTAATACCACAACGGACTGTTCTTCCAAAAAACGTTTTACACTACGTGAAGTGTGCTTCGGATCGTTGTCATGCATAAAAATCCACTGAACGGACATGTTTTCTTCCGCAAACGGTATCATATATTGCTGAAGTATTTCCTTGTACAGATGCTGATCCATTCTGCCCACGACCTTAACAATTGGACCTACTCCGTGAAAAAGCACCCTACACAATTATGGAAGCACCTCCATGCTCAATGGTTTTTAGGGTATAACGTGGATTGAACTCGCCGGACATCTGATCCGAATTGATTAAATTTTGATTCATCACTCCAAAATATGTGTTTCCAGAATGAAATTGGCTTGATTTTATATAGTTTTCCAAAGTTTAGACGAGCTCTAATATTTTTTTGGAGACGTGTGGCTTGTGCTGTGCGATACTGCCAATTAAACCATTTTCTTTTAGTCTGCGATGAATAGATTTGCTACTAATGGTTACTCCATGTTCTTCAGACACTTTTTTCTGAATCTTTGATGATGATATAAAAGGAGTTTTCTTCGCATACTTGCAAATTAAACGATCTTCAGCACTGTTAGTATTCTTAGGTCTCTTTTTTCTTGCAACAGCTTCACAAGTTTTATATTTGTCATGATATTTTGGAGCATTTCTTATCATTTTTCTTAATCTGCCAATTGTTCTAGCTATTTCAGAAATGTTTTTATTGTATAATCGTACGAAGTTCTGGTGTACACGATGATGTCTTGCCCATTTTTAAAGAAATAATAGTTCTATACGCAGCAAAAGTCTTTGTTTTAATATAATTTATTTTATTAAATAACATTTTTTCAAAGGCTACTTGCATTTTACAATTTTTTTACATAGTGGGCTAATTAGTTGTCCATGTGAATTTGGACCTTTTTTTATGAAATTTTTGTTTTTTGCAATAAAATTGTATATGTTTGTTTTCTATGTTATATGTAATAATTGAACTATAGTATACAAAATATATCCCTGCAATAAATATGTTTTACAAGTTTGTGTATTAAAAGAAAATAAATACTTTAAAATATTTCTTAAGGGTGGGCTAATTATATGACCGATACTGTAAATAAGTTTAATGTAAGCATAAATCTATGTGCCAAATTTCATCAAGATCGGTCCATAATTTAACATAGCTTCCATATGAACCACTCTTTCGAAAATCACGTTAATAATAAAAATTTAATATTCGACACATATAACATTTATATAAGTATAAGTGACCCTGCAAAATTTCATGAAGATCAGTCCATAATTGACCATAGCTTCCATATAAGACCCAATTTAGGAAATCACCAAAAAGTATAATACATGTGAATCTTAGTATCGACGTAATATTCTGCAATAGTATGTTTTTATTTGCCACTTAATACAAGTATAGTCCCTTAATTGGCTCCTTCCCGAATTTTGGTACACATAGGCAATGGTGTAGAGTATCATATGGTCGGTCTTGATCGACTATATCTTCTTCTCTCGTTTTTTTATTTTTTTCTTTCTTTTTTCTCATTAAGGATTCACAATTTAAAAAGATTATCTTATGAAAAAGCTAAATAATGTCTAAAGTTTTTGAATTTTTTTTTCTTTGATAATTAATTTTATTTCTGTATTTTTTCAGTCGTGAAAAAATTTCACCACAATTTTCTATACGTGATGTCACAGCCATGTTTGAATCTCGTTCACAAAATCAACAATAAATATTTTAATTAATTATTTTAAGTAATTTCTAATAAAACATAAACACTTAAACAAATAAAAACAAACATTACAAAAGAAATATCACAATAACAACTTAAAACATTTAAACATAAATCAATAATTATTATTATTATTAAAAATATATAGAGAAAGAAGAGCATTTCATGATAAAACTACTTACTCCTCATAAGAAAACAACACAAAACAATAATAAGATTAAAAACTAAAAAAAAGGTTAATGAATTCAATTTTGTTAAATTAAAAATAAAATATATTATATAAACAAACAAAAAAAATTATAAATGTCATAAAACAATTTTTTTGAATAAAACCAAAATAATTTTGATTTTTATGATTATGATCAAATGAAGAAAAAATAACTTATTTAAATATAAATATAAGTATTAAACATTAATAACAAAACATCACTTGAAAGGCAAATAATTATTTAAAAAAAAAACAAATATAATAAATAAAACTTAATTATATATATAAAAATAATATTTAGACAATGTTAAGCAAAAGATAAAAAACAGAAATTATTTTTGATTAATTTGCAAACCCAAAGATGACTAAGAAAAGATCACATGACCCTTTTTTTATTATTATTTTCTTTAAGCTGAAAAAATGAAAATAAAATTATTTAAATACTCATTTATATATAAATATTAAAATTAAATGAAGTATAAAACAACTTATTTGTATATTTTTCTTTTAATAATAAGTTTAAGGTTTTTATAGCATAACAAGTTTAATTTTTAAATTAAAAAAAAAAAAAATAAATAAATAAATAAAATAAAAAGAATCTTTAAAAAATTAAATTTAAAAAAATTTAATAAATAATTTTTATTAAATATTTTATTATAAATATATTTAAAACCAGAACTTGCAATATTTTTTAAAAACTTTTGTTATAAATCTTTTTTAATTTAAGTTAAAAATTAATTAATTAATTGTTTTATTAGAAAATAAAAATTCTTCTTATGGACAAAATTTTAAATTTTTCTTAAATTTGTTTTCTTTTTTATTATTATAATTATTATTATTATTACCCATAATTATTTTTGTTTGTTTTAAAAATTAGTTGTTTAAATTGTGTATATTAGTAATATAATTTATTGTTAAAAACAATTTTTATAACTTTTATTTTTTAAAAATTTATTAATTTGTCTTTATTTTTTTATAATTAAAATTAATTTTAATTTATGTTTAATACTTTCTTTTTATAAAATTATTTAATAATTTGTAAAAAAAATTTAAATTTATATAAATATATTAATTATTAAAACTAAAGAAATTTAAAAAAAAAGAAAAAAAATATTTTTATTTAGCAAAAAAATTTCTTCTCCCAAAATAAATTTCTTTTTACAGCCATTTTTTTTTAGCAAAAGCCTGGTAAAATTGCTTAGAATTATAAACTCAAAAAAAGGAAACAATCAAAAAACTTTATTAACTTTAAAAAGAAAAACTTTAAAAATAACAAAATTTATAATATTAACTTAATAAATAACTAGAGTTGTGGCAGTATTTTTCCATTATTAACAAAAAACAAAAAAAAAAAAACAATATTTAATAAAAAATAAATCTCTAACTTTTTTACTTAGAAAAGAAATATAAAACTTTAAAAACTTATAAAAATAACTAAATAATAATAAACTTTTATATAAAAAGAAAATAGTATAAGTCTAAGAAAAATTATAATTAAGAAACATTAACAGCCTGTCCCACGATGTCGATCGAAAAATTCGTTCGACAAAATATAAGGAGAACAATAACAAAAATTTAAATTTATTACTTGTTTTCCATATAAATTTTTGAAACGAATTTTTCGTTCGACATCGTGGGACAGGCCATAAATTTATAAAGATATTTGTCTTTTAAGAGAAAGTTTAATGAAATTTCTCTCTTAAGAAAAAAAATTCTTATGAAATTTGTCTTCTTTATAAAAAGGGAAAAGTTTTCTTTAGAAATATTCGATCTTAAGGGAAAAAATACTTACAAAATATTTATCCTTAAGAGAAAAATTTGAACTCTTAAGAAATAAATTTCTTACGAAAATTTTCACTCTTAGGAAACAAATTTCTTTAAAAATTTTGCTTAAAAAAAAACACAAAATTTGTTTGGTAAATTTAAATGACAAAATTTCTTCATAAAAATTTACTTCATAATAGAATAAAACCATTAGCAAATTTTGGCTTTTAAGAGATAAAAATTTCTTTAGAAAATTTTCGCTCTTAAGAGATAAAAATTTCTTTAGAAAATTTTCGCTCTTAAGAGATAAAAATTTCTTTAGAAAATTTTCGCTCTTAAGAGATAAAAAATTTCTTTAGAAAATTTTCGCTCTTAAGAGATAAAAATTTCTTTAGAAAATTTTCGCTCTTAA
>MINK01004060.1:0-16700 GCA_001735545.1 Phormia regina
GACTTTTCTACTTTTTTCTGCCTATTTTCGATTTCCGACTATTTTGACTTTTTCCGACTATTATAGACTTTTTTCCGACTATTTTCGACTTTTCGATTTTTTCGACTATTTTCTACTTTATTTGACTTTTCTAACAATCTTTAATATTTCCGATTTTATTCAGTATTTTTTATTTATTTATTTATTTATTTATTTATTTTTATTTATTATTATTATTATTATTTTTTAATGTTTTACAAACTTTTTTTTGGCAAAATTGTCTTCAAATATAAAAATATGTTTTTAAAGATTACTGATTACTCTTAGGATGGAAATATACAATTTAGTTGCTTTTACAGTTAACAAATTCACGGAAATTCTATTAAAAATTATTAATACCCGAATTTATTTTTATTTTATTAGTTCATTAAATTTAAAGTTTATATAATTTAAACGAAATATTCTTAAATTAATTTTTTATATTATATTTTTTCGAATATGTTCGACTTTTTCCCACTATTTTCGACTTTTTGATATGTACTGAATTTTTCCGACTTCTCGATGTTTGGGACTATTTTTGATTTTTTTTACAACAAAAAGTCATTTTAATAAACTGTTTCAGGTCTTGAATTTTTTCTGTTACAACTGCATCAAAAGCTTTTTAGAAAAAAACTAAAAAAACCATTTGAGTTTGATGGTCGGTTTCATAAAGGCAAACATTAAAAGAGAATTGCCTATATGCATCTATATTTTGTACATTTTTCAAAATCCCCTCATCTGGCTACACTGATAAGAAACATAAACAAACCTCTCTCAATCTTACTAACTCTCTTTATTTCACTCAATCTTAGTTTACTCACACGTGTAAATCAAAAACAAAATCAACAACAACAATTAAGAAAACAATATAATGAATATCGATATTGTACCATTGTGTCGACAACTTTCATTTGTTTAACACAACATTTATTTCTTTTTACGGAGTAAGTTGAAATTGGCTAAAACTTTAAAAGACACTGCTAACAAAAACTTAACATTAGCACACAACTAAAAGAAGATTGTTAAAATAGTACCTTTTGTTTTACATTTGTATTCATGTGAATAACAACATAAATCAAACGACAGTATATGGGGAATATGCTGACGTATACAACACAATACTTCTCATATTAATACTATTATTGCATTATTGAAAATATAATATTTATAAAACATATTTAATAATTTTAGCCTACATCGAATGGTATACCAGCAAATGCTGCTGAAGATTTAGATGAAAAGATTACCAAACAGGGTGATATTGTACGTGATCTTAAAGCTAAAAAAGCAGATAAAGTACAAATTGATGCTGAAGTTAAGAAATTATTGGCTTTAAAAGCAGATTACAAAGCTGCTTGCGGTAAAGATTGGAAGCCTGGACAAACACCAGCACCAACTGCAGCTCCTACATCGACTACCTCAGCTGTTGATGCCAGTTCCGTTAATGAGAGCATTGTAAAACAAGGTGACTTAATTAGAGACCTTAAAGCTAAAAAGGCTGCAAAAACTGAAATTGAACCACAAGTTAAAATTCTATTGGACTTGAAGGCTCAATTCAAGGCTATAACCGGTCAGGATTGGAAACCAGGCGTACAAATACCACAAGCTAAATTGTCTTCACCGCCCACAGCTGCCACTAGTGGAAACTCCGCAGTGGAAGTTGTTTTAAAGAAAATTGCCGATCAAGGTGATAAAGTGAGACAATTAAAATCTGCCAAAGCCGATAAAGCGGCCGTAGATGCTGAAGTGAAAATTTTGCTAAGTTTGAAAGCTGAGTACAAAGAACTAACCGGTAGTGACTGGAAGCCTGGTGCTGTTGCCCCTGTAGTAGTGAAACAAGAAAAGTGTCCGGATTTACCTTCAGCTTGCGCTGTCACTGAATTATTGAATAAAATTTCTGATCAAGGGGACAAAATAAGACAGTTAAAGTCTAACAAAGCTGACAAGGCCACCATAGATCCAGAAGTTAAGCTTTTATTGGCTCTAAAAGCAGACTATAAAAGTCTTACTGGCGAAGAGTGGAAACCCGGCTGTGTAGCTCCTGCTAACGTAGTAAAAACTGAACCTATTGACTTAACTGCCGGTGATTCAGATTCTGACGTTGAAGCCGTTTTAGAAAAGATTAAGGTACAAGGTGACAAAATACGTAAACTAAAATCGGAAAAGGCTCCGAAGGCTTCCATTGATCCTGAGGTACAGTCATTGTTGAAACTTAAAGCAGAATACAAAACCTTAACTGGTAAAGATTGGACTCCAGACGCTAAAGCCGATTTAAAGCCTGCTACTGTTAAAGAAGTAAAAATGGCAGCAGCTCCAACTACAGAAAAGGATCTACTAACAAAAGAAATCAATGAACAGGGCGAAAAGGTGCGCACTGCCAAAGCTAACAAGGCACCTAAGGAACAAATTGATGCAGAAGTCGCAAAACTATTGGCCTTAAAAGCCAAATACAAAGAAGTTACTGGCACTGATTTCCCCGTAGCCGGTCGCAGTGGTGCTAGTTCGAAGAAATCTGGACAAGAAAAGAAGGAGGCCAAACCCTCTAAACCAGTTAAAAAGGAACCAGAAGCTGCTTCTGGCGCAGTGAAAAAACAAACCCGTTTAGGCTTGGAGGCTACTAAGGAAGATAATCTACCCGAATGGTATTCTCAAGTGATTACCAAGGGAGAACTCATTGAATACTACGATGTATCAGGTTGTTATATTCTTCGCCATTGGTCGTTTGCCATTTGGAAATTCATTAAGAACTGGTTTGATGCTGAAATCACTAAAATGGGCGTTAAAGAGTGCTACTTCCCCATATTTGTCTCCAAAGCCGCTTTGGAAAAAGAAAAGGATCATATTGCTGATTTTGCACCCGAAGTAGCATGGGTAACTAAATCAGGTGAATCTGATTTAGCTGAACCAATAGCTGTTCGTCCTACCTCTGAGACCGTTATGTATCCTGCCTATGCCAAGTGGATTCAATCGTACCGCGACTTACCCATCCGCCTGAACCAATGGAATAACGTAGTACGTTGGGAATTTAAACACCCCCAGCCCTTCCTACGTACCAGAGAATTTTTATGGCAAGAAGGTCACACTGCCTTTGCCAGTAAAGAAGAAGCCGATAAAGAAGTTTTGGATATTTTGGATTTGTATGCTCAAGTTTACACTGATCTGCTGGCTATACCAGTGGTTAAGGGCCGTAAGACCGAAAAGGAGAAATTTGCTGGTGGCGATTACACTACTACCGTCGAAGCCTTTATTTCAGCTTCTGGTCGCGCTATTCAAGGTGCCACTAGCCATCATTTGGGACAAAACTTCTCAAAAATGTTTGAAATCGTCTATGAAGATCCCGAGACACAACAGAAACAATATGTATACCAAAACTCTTGGGGTATTACGACCCGTACTATTGGTGTCATGATTATGGTTCACGCCGATAATCAAGGTATTGTTCTGCCACCTCATGTTGCTTGTATCCAAGCTATTGTAGTACCTTGTGGCATTACTGTTAATACAAAGGACACTGAAAGAGCAGAACTTTTGGATGCTTGCCGCGCCTTGGAAAAACAGTTATGTGCTAAAGGCATTCGTTGTGAAGGAGATTATCGTGACAACTATTCGCCTGGTTGGAAATTCAATCACTGGGAACTAAAAGGTGTACCACTACGTATCGAATTGGGTCCCAAAGACATGCAAGCCAAGCAAATAGTTGCTGTACGCAGAGATACTGGTGAAAAGCTTATTTTGGCTATGGATAATGTAGAAGCAAAGATTTCCCAACTCTTGGAAACAATACATGACAGCATGTTGGCCAAGGCTAAAAAGGATTTAGAAAGTCATACAAAGATTACCAAGAACTGGGCTGATTTCTGTAAATTCTTAGATCAAAAGAATATATTGCTATCGCCCTTCTGTGGTACAACAACTTGTGAGGACAAAATTAAGGCCGATAGTGCTCGGTAATGTTGAATATTGTTATAATACTAAAATAGTTTTAAACTAATTTGTTTGTTTCTTTCTTTTATAAACTTTAGTGATGAGGATGCTGAGCCTGGTGCACCAGCTATGGGTGCGAAATCTCTCTGTATTCCCTTCGACCAGCCTGCTCCTATTACTGCTGCTGAGAAATGTATTCATCCTGGCTGCACGAACGCTCCTAAATACTACACCTTGTTTGGACGCAGTTATTAAATTTTAAACGATAATTCAAGATGACAAAGATTTTTTACTCCCTACGAAATTTATATAAATATATAATTTAAAATATGTTAATAATTTTTTCTAATGTTTATAATTTAATGTTTTTTATTTAAAAAAATAAAAAGTTGTCCAACTAATATCGTCTCATGAAAAATAAAAACACAAAAATTATTTATTTAAAATGAAAAAGATATTTTTACTTTTAAAAATTGGGGGTAAAAATATTTCAGTAATTTAAGGTCTTTTGTGGGTACAGAAGAAATAAATTTATAGCACTTTTAAATANNTTTTTTTTTTTTTTTTTTTTTTTTTTTTTCTTTAGAAAATATTTTGTTACTTTCGTAATAATTGTTAAAAATAATTTAAATTTTATCTTCAATTGTTTCAGTTTCATCTTTTGTCTCTTCATTCCAACGTTAATCGTTCAAACTCTGCTTCATTTATTTTCTATATACTCACACTACATAGTATGATCAATAAACTATGAAAAGAAATGAACGAATTGAATCATTGTAGAATTTTGAACGATGTGAACGATACAGTAAAATGAACGATTTTGCCCAACACAGTAATATACAGCATAAACTCACAACATTAAAAATTTTATTGAAAACAAAAATCAAATGTTTGGTTTAGTTCAAATTCAATTTGGGAACTAAAAATTTATCATCATTGTAATCTCATTATACATTGTATTTTATTATAAAATACTTTTCCGTAGATTTTAACATATTTCTCATGAGGTTTTCTTTTGTGAAAAATAATTTCTCAACATTTCGCTTCCTCTAAAATTTCTTAAACTAATAACAGGAATATAAACAATAACACTTTAGCTCCGACTTACTGCTTTTATTTTTTACTAACTGTGCTGGCCTCTAGAGCGACTTGTTCATCCTCCTTAACGTCATCACTTAAAGAAGCCATATTTAAACCACCTTCTTCTTCCTCTTCATCATCACCACTGCCCCCGGATTTATTATAAACTGTAGGATATTGGGTAAAACAATCTTGCATTGTGCGAAATGCTTCATAACAATCGGAACCCTTAGGTTCTGCTTCACTGTAATGGAAACAGGAAAATGCATCACGGAATTCAACACCACATGGACCGGTAGCCATGCCGCCCAAACAGGGACAACTCCAATTAATTTCACCATCTTTTGTTATTAAACCCTGAGCCGGTTCTGGTGGTGGCAGTTCTATGGTGGGTGGTGTAGCATGATCTTCTTTGGTGGCAAATATGACGGTATCTTTTCCAAATGTTTGCTTTAAACTAAAGGCCATTTTTATAGTTTATTCAAAGTCAAAAGGCTGTGCAGATGTTTTTAGAATTTGGAAATGACAAGGTATATCCTGGAAATAACCAATTAATGTGATGGCAGCTTTTGTTTTGGTAGAAAATGCCTGTGGTACTTTTAAAATACCCCGTTTCTGTTCAACATCAAATTTCACTAGTTCCAATTCAGTTTGTCCACCAATTTCTCCAAAGAATTCTGTCAAAGATGATTCTATACTTCCCTGAAAATATGCTGGTGTAATAACGGCAGAAGAGTCTTCTCTAAGTTTCCTATACGGCGGCAGGAAAGTCATGTGTGGAAAGAATAAAATTTCATTGAGTTTTGAGACAATTGCAAAAATGTTTTTAATAAACTTACAATTCCACATCCAAGTAGTAGTAATTGTTCATAATTTTGTTGCGTTTTAGCAACTAACTTCTGTTTGATTTTAGAAAAATTTATGAAAAACAATATCTTCTATAAAAATTTTATGTAAGTTTTTGTTAGGTTAAGTTTTTTTTTTGCTTGTTACAATCAGAGACCTGCGCCGAGCGATTTTCACGGCGGCTGCGGCATTTCGAAAAATTGTCGACGGCGACTCAAAATCGACTGTTGGTGACCATAACATAATATATATGTTATCATTTGAAAATTTAATGTGCTTTCATTCCGAAAAACTTCTTCGCTTTATGCGTTATGCAGAAGCAAAGTTGGGAATTAATTCCACTTTTAATAGGAATGGTTTTCTGTGACAGGTCCGATATTTTTAAAGAAATAAAAGTTTGAGAAAAGAAAAAAATTCTACTAAAATTTTTAATAATAAAAGAAAATTTGCAATACAAATGTATAAACCACCAAATCGTTTTTATAAACAAATAAATATGGGCCACATATATTTTTTGACAGTAAATCTTACAAGATGGTTGTGTAGAGAAATCTTATCACAGCAATCTCATAATATTTCTTATAACACTAATATTTTGGTCTACACGTGGGATAATTCTCTGAGAGTGCGAATATGACACTCTCTGTAACATATTATGAAATAAAAATCTCTTGTGGAGACGCTATGTTACATTAGAAATATGAATTTCAATCTTGTATTAAATTAAATATAAAAATGTCCTTTTTGTGCCGTAATTCTACAGAAATGTAGAACTTGTTCTATCCAAAACTACAATATTTTTGATCTTTTGAAAATTTAATCTAAGGCCTTAAAATTAGAAACATTATTTTAAAAAGTCAAGTTCTTAGTGCCGGAAAATCGAAAGTGGATTTCAATATAAAAATGTCCTAGGAATCGATCTAGGTGGTTGTCACTTTCGAAAAATTAGCCTTTTACAGGTTATTCACCAAAAAGTGTTATTTAGTTATTTGTACTATATAAAACTGTGTATATAGTACATAAACCTCATTGGTTTTAAACTGATCTTTACTTTATATATATTTTAAATGAATTTTTCAATAATTTTTTTCATAACTATTTTCATGCTTTAAACTTCTTAATACTCGTGGTTCTGTTTTTGTTGTGAGCGTGAGAGAAGTTTTTATATCTCTTTCAGAGAACGGCATGGAATTGATATAACATACTTTTTTAATAACAACAAAAATAAAGATATAATTTACGATTTTTTGCAACTGTGTGTTATGGTTTGTCACAAATTGTCTGTTTTATTCACATCGATCTTGCAATACGTCATTAGTAAGCGGGAGTTTTGACATAATTAAAATTTAAGAAAATAAAAATATTTACAATAAAATTAGAAAATTTCGTTTATCATACAAATTCGGTCTCGTTAAAAGTGATGAGCTTACAAGAAAAAGACAGATCTTTGGCAACAGCCACCACTACGGACTGTGAAGAAGATGAAGACTTTGGGCCACTGCCAATAACAAAATTAGAAGTTAATGGAATTACCAGCAATGATATACAACGTTTAAAGGCTGCTGGCTATCATACTGTAGAGTCCGTGGCGTTTGCTCCTAAGAAGGAGTTGTTAAATATTAAAGGATTTTCCGATAACAAAGTTGACAAACTACTGGCACATGCCTCGAGTTTAGTACCCATGGGATTTACAACTGCATTGTTTTTCTACCAAAAACGTTCAGAAATTATAATGTTGACCACAGGTTCTAAGGAATTGGATAAATTGCTGGGAGGTGGCATTGAAACAGGATCGATTACAGAACTTTTTGGAGAATTTCGTTCGGGAAAAACACAATTATGTCACACATTGGCTGTTACCTGCCAGCTGCCCATAAGTCAAAATGGTGGTGAAGGTAAATGTTTGTACATAGATTCTGAGGGCACATTTCGACCAGAACGTTTGGTGGCTATAGCAGATCGTTATAAGTTGGTTAAAGATGATGTTTTGGATAATGTGGCATGTGCTAGAGCCTTTAATTCGGATCATCAAACACAATTGCTAATGCAGGGAGCTGCCATGATGGCTGAATCAAGGTGGGCTATAATTTTTATATGTTCAACAAATTACCAATTATCCATTTTCTCTCAGATATGCTCTAATCATAGTGGATAGTGCCACTGCTTTATATCGTACGGATTATGCTGGTCGTGGTGAATTGGCTGCACGTCAAATGCATTTAGCACGTTTTATGCGTTTATTATTACGTCTTGCCGATGAATTTGGTGTCGCTGTTGTTATCACCAATCAAGTGGTGGCTCAGGTTGATGGCGGTGCCATGTTTCAAGCTGACGCTAAGAAACCTATTGGTGGCAATATTATTGCTCATGCATCGACCACACGTCTATCACTGCGCAAGGGACGTGGTGAAACTCGTATATGTAAAATTTATGATTCACCCTGTTTGCCCGAATCAGAAGCCATGTTTGCCATACAGCCTGATGGTATTGGTGATGCTAAGGAATAATTTGGTATAAATAAAAATATTTGTAATTTATAAGTTAAGATTAAGATTTAGTTTAGGATGATTTTTTTCCTTTTATTACATAAATATTATTATCTATAAATTAACCATGGAAAAATAATATTGATTTACGAAATGAGTGACATCATCCTCGGATTGAAAATATATATAGTCATCATAAGGAAATGAAGTATTAAATTTTGTTTTCAACAAATTTATAATTATCCTTAGGTATATGGAGGAGACATTACTGAGATTACAGATTTCAAACAAATATTTTTTTGTTAAAACAAAAAAGTACTATCCTGAAGGCCAATTTTCTAACACGATTTGAAAATATAATATTTTATTGTTTACACTGCACTAAAATTAAGTGACATGACATCTCATATAATTTCCTACAACAATGAAAACCTAGAAGCAGTACATAATTTTTTTACGATGCAACAAAATAACTATTTGAAATTTGACTCTTTCCAGGGTACACTAAACAGGCAACAAATACAACAACCCAACATTTTGTCTCTTTTGTGTAATTGAAGTGTCAAATATAACTGATTGAAATACATTGCAATATATACAATATTATTTTTTTGTTTCTTATTGTAAACACTAAAATATAAACAAACTATGACAGATCTGCGCCACCAAAACAAAATCAACTGGACCGACGATTATACCTGTTCAGTGTACCCTGCCTCTTTCATAGTTTGCAATAAAACATTGAATGTCCATGTTTTCTCTATTGCAAAGAAAGAAAAATAAACAATAGATTTTGACATATCACTTGCACTATACTGTCATAAAAATGGTTTTTCTTTTGATAACAAAACAATGGAAAAATACAATTCTGATTGACAACTTCACTCCTCAAAATATTGTTTTTATGTATTTCAAATACGCAGCATAAAAACTGAAATAAACAAAACAAAAAATAACAATAATAAAATTAAACAACATGGACAACATACCCATAGAATTGGAAGAAACTCAATTAAATCTTCAAGTTTTGTTTGATCCCCAAAACAAATGTCTCACAATGAGGACAACAAATAAAGAAGAAATTCCTGTAAAAAATGAAAATGTAACAACAAATATCTTACCAAATGATCCCCTACTACAGAAATCCCAAAAAATAGATATGGTAAATTTAGAAAATATGAGCGAACTGGAGAGATTGATTTTTGAAGAACGAGTACGTCTTCTTAATATTAAAATACAAAGAAAACCAAAACATATACCACAGCCTAAAGAACTCGAACAAATTCCTTCATATATAAGATCGAGAGAAAAAGGAAAATCCAAACTAAGTGTGCGTAGATTTCGCGAGCGAGAAACATCCGAAGAGCGAGAATTTAACAAATTTCGCCATCGTGTTACCACAACAAAGGCTCGTATATTGCAAAGATTGCGAAACTTTGAAGACGAAACATTTTTTAAGGAAATAACAAAACGCAATACGCAAAGAATTAAACGAAAACGATTAGAGAGAAAATCAAATGAAACCCCAGAACAGTTGGAACAACGCAAAAATTTAATAAACTCCAAAAGTCGTTTGGCTAAGCTGCGACTTAAAGTATTTAAAACACCCGAAGAAATATTAATGGATAAGGAAAAACGTATGAAATATAAAGCGAAATATTTATCAAGTATAACGATTGAAGAGCGACGAGCTAGGGAACGTGCTACTAGGGAAAGAGCAAAAGAAAGACGAAGAAAAAATAACCAAGAATGGCAAAATGTGGAAATGATAATAAAAGGTGTGCAACCAGAGGAGCAGCAGGTGACGGAAAAAATTCCGGTGAAATCAGAAATAATGGAGACTATATGAAAAAAAAAAAAACCTAAGAATTTAGAGTAGTGTGTTAATACACTTATTGTTTTTTGCAAAATACTGACAAAAACTTGCATTTATAAAAAATTTTCTTAAAATTTCCCATTAAATAGGTTTATATTTTATAAAAAATAGAAAATTTTCGACCAATTACACATCGATTTTTTCCCAGCGCCGACAAAAACTTTGTGGAAAATTTTCCATTATCTTCCAAACACTGGAGCATTTTTGGTTTTTCCATAGGAATTATAATTTTTTTAAATAAAAACCTTAAAACTTCTAGCCATTTAAAACTCTAACAAATTATTTGCAATCATAATTCTATACAAATGTATGGGACATTTTTCAATACGATCGATATTCTCTTTTCGTAAGTTTTCTAACAAGTAGCAAATATTTACAAAATTTATTAAAACTAATAAATTTTTTTTAAAAAAAAAAAACCTAAATCGAAAATTGTTAGTCCCGAAAAATAAAGTTTTTTGTGATTGGAAGTTGATAGAGGAAAGTCTTGAAAATTTGTTGAATGTGAAACTCGATTTTGTTTTTTTTTTTATTTTGGAATTCCATTGTAAATGCAAGAGTTCCATTATATATTAAAAAAAAAAAAACATGTTATATGTCATCCCATTCAATCATCCCATTACATATATATAGTGAACTAGGTTTTATTATATTTATTTACGTAGGATTCTTGTTTAAATATAACATTATTATTTTTTAATATTTTGTATGCAGAATGCATATGTATATTAATATTGAAATACTCTTATATGAAAAATAAAGATTTTAAAAGTGTTTAAATATTTTAAACAAAATATCGGTGTCACAATTGTGGTATATATTTGTTAACAGTTCCTTAAAAAAGATAACTATTGTTTTACCTTTAAACAAAAATAAAGAAAAAAAATAGACATTCTCATGGAGAAAGTAAAAAAGAAAACAATTTTTAAAAATCATAAAAAATCTGATGTTAACAGGAGTTTACGTTATTATTAGCGTAAAAATATTAAATATCAATGTAAATTTCTAAAATAACTTACTATTAAAGTGTAATGAAGGTTTTAGTTAAAAGGTTTGAGTCATTTTAGCCAAAAGGGACACTGCGAATACGAAAAATTATGGAAAGAAATTTACGTTATACTATGTAATAGCAGTAAGTAATATGTATGTAATAAAACCCTATTATTGTGTACAACTAATAACTATATATTTTAAAACTAACAAAGTTGCCAGCCTAATTGGCCTCTACAGCTATATCAGAGTTTGTGGGATTGTCAACTGGTGTTGCATCATCTAATGGTGCTTGTTCCGTATCTTCTGTTACTACTTCATCAGTTTCCATTGCTTGAGCAGCTTCTAGTTCCTTTTTAATCGTTCCATCGTTTTTACCTTCCTCTTCGGCGCCACTTTCTATGGCTGCAGCATCTTCATTAAGATTTTTGGAGGCCTCTGATTCAACATTGCTTTCCTTATTTGATTTTGTGTATTTATTGGACAATGCTTTATAAATCTTTTCTGTTAAAATCAAACGATGTTGATCGTTTATATGCTTTGTGTTTTCTTTATAGGCCTGAACTTGATTGCAAAATTCTTCCCAAAAATGTGTAGAAGTGTTAGGTCCAAAGATTTTCTTAAAATTATTATAAATCATAACAGCTTCATAACGTATAATTTCGGCTTTAGCTTTAAAAGCAGTCTCCTCTTCTTCACTTAGTTTCCACTGTTTCAAATTGCCAATATAACGCCTGAGACGACGTATGCTATCAACACAATCAGGATTACGCAATAGCATCAATTTGGTTAATTGGAATTCTTTGTATTGCTTTAGTATATCCAAACAACGATCGACATCGGCACGTTTTAAGCCCAAACACTCACGCAGCTGTTGTGAGAGTTGTATGAAATCTCGTTCGACTAAGAGAGCATCTTCTTGTTCAATCATTTCACTAGTAAAACGATCTTTAGCCTCACGGTGTATTTTAGATCTAGAAGGATTTATAACAATACGTTCCTTAACAGCATCGATTTTTATAGAACCCATTTCAAGCTTGGCTTTAAGTTCTTCTGCTTCTTTAAGAGCTTCTTCTTCCCACAAGCGTTTGGCTTCTGGTGAATCGAACATGGCTGGCTTCTGGTAATCCAATTTAATACCAATACATTTGGTTGGGGGTATAAAAGCTAATAAGAGATTATTCTGAACTTCTGATTTATTCGATGATTTGACAGTAGGCGTGACTGTAGCCATCGGTTTAACACTTGCATTACTAGAGTTTTTCTTTACCGCTTTTGGTTTTGGATCAGGAGTAGAAATACCTAAATAATATATAAAATGAAGATGGTAAAATTTCTAATTAAGTAATATGTACAAATTTCATCAATTTGATTAAAAAAACCAAAACTGTTATTTCACCAACAGACATTTATAAACTTGTATATGATACGTAACGTACCTTCAGGTGCTACTTTCTTTTTAGCTGGTGGAGCATTCATCGAATTTGATGAGTCACCCACATCATCAATATAACGTTTAACTTTAATTTTACGTCCACTACGACTAACCGGTTCACTTGCGTCTATACCCATGGGGGTCGATGTAGCAGCTGCTGCTTCTTTCTTTTCCTCTTTTTCAGATTTAACATCTTTAACTTTCTTATCTACAACTTCTTCTATGTTTTCTTCCTTTACATCTACCAATTGTGAATCGTCTACTGTGGCATTATTGATTGCACTTTCATCCATAGTACTTTCTAATGCTTCTTCAGCTTGTGAAGCGTCGGCGGCTGCAGCAACACCATCAGATGCCACTGTAGGTAAATCAATAGGCGCTGAATCTTCACCATTCGAAGCAGCCTCTATTTGATCAATGGCTTCGCGGAAGTTGTTGCGTTTCATATTCTTCTCCGTAGCAAATTTTTCTTTGTTTTCGGTATAGTGGAATAGGTCCTCCACCTTAATGTTCGCTGTCTCACCGGTTCCATAGAAGTATACATTATATTTTTTGTTGTTGTACTTTGTTATTTTAGCTGGCCATGCTGGATAACCCTTGACTTTCGCAAAAACCAAATCGCCAATATTAAATTGTTTCTTCTCTTTTACCATTTTTAAGTTTCTTTGCTGAATGTACAATAAAAATAAGAATAGATTTAATTAATTTTGTTAAAAATTTTAGTTTTTTCTTGCGGGAAAATTTTCTTTCACTTTACGTAGCGTCCAAAACAGAGAACCAAGCCGGTGCAAAATTATCGGTCGCGCTGCTTATATTTGACGGCGGCAATAGCTTTTATATGAACGAATAGGCGGCATAGATATCGGTTTGTGTTGTCAACTATTGATATTTTTGACTACTGAATTGATTTTTATGCACATATGAAGGCGTTTTTTTTTCTACGACTAAAATCGTAAATATTGCTTAAACTATTCATCTGAATGAAAATATTAAGTTATTAATTGAAAGCGTTTTATAAACGTGACTTTTTAAATTTTTAACGGAAGGACTTTTAACTCTGGAGTAGGTCCAAAAGCGGATTCGCTGACGTAACTCTTCCTTCTTACTTTACTTTTTTATAACAAAAAATTCTTAATACGAGTTTCAAAGTCCTATAACATCCAAAATTTTCAACGATAAAAGTACTCTCAATGGGGAAAAAATCAAATACTAGGAGCTGAGTTAGGGAGGTATATTTATGTCCCCATTTTTATTAAAGAACTAAATAAATTTCTATATAAATCGCAAACTTTTTCATCTACTAAACTACCTAAATAAATATCTACAAAAGTCAGTCAGCATTTGAATATGATGAAAAACCAAAAATTGTAAAATTCCTTAAACAATTTCATTTGTTTTAAAATTTTCTTCACCATATTATTTATAAAATGTTATTAGAAACGTTTTTAACCACAAATATGAATTCAGGAAAATCCATTAAGAAAAACCAAAGGTATGTAAATGGTTTGGTTTTTGAAATTAAGGTTTTCAAAAACATATTCGATTTACTTTTTGTATAAATGACTTTACTTATTTATTTCATTTATTCAATAATGTAATACAAAGCCGGTTTATGGCCAAAATATAAATATGTATTATATAGTAATAAAAATCCTGAGTAATTATCAATCAGTTAATAATAATATATAATAAAAAATATATATATGGATATATATAAACATATATAAATAAATATGTAGCTTTTATATGTTTAATATAAAAATAAAAAAATTTAAAAATATCATGAACATTAATAAATTAAGAAGTTAATAACATAATTGACTACCCAGCCATAATGCTTTAAAAAAATAAAATTCATCTGTAAAGTTCAAATGCAAGTATAGTATGTTTGAGAGGTCCCTGTCAGTGGAAATTATAGATAAAGGTATTCAGATGTTATTTAATAAATTATGTGACGATGGATAATCATTATGTTACCAGAAATAAATAAATAATTAAAAAGAAGTAAATAATTGAAATAAACATCTAGCAATCCTTCAAATTAGCAAATAAAAAAGCAACAGTCGCTCAAATTAGCATTCAACTTGGTAGTACTTTTTAAAAATTGGTAACTCTCAAATGATATACTACCGAAAATATCAACTCTACCACAAAAAACACCTATTAATTTCATATATTCCTCTTTAGCTTTTATTTCGTGTAACATTTCGTGAAATCTAAATGTTGATGTGTAAAGAAATCTTAATTGATTTTGGAAAAATTGAAATGAAAATCTTAAAAATCATCATAATGATTTGAAAATTTTTGGATAATGTCTTTAAAAGAGAAAATTAAAACAGTGCATAAAAAAACTAGTGTAAAAAACACCAAAAAGAAAAAGTGAAATCGCCATCGAGTGAACTAGAAAAAATCCGACAAGGACTTTTGACGCGTTTTTGTAAATGACCCCAATACAAAAACAAAGTGAAACAAAACAGAAACGGTCCATAAATAATATAACATAGTGAGCAAAAAAATTGTAATAATTAAATTTTTTTATAAATAAATATATATAAAACGTGAAAATTCATAAAAAGAAAGCTAATTACCAGCAGCCGCCAGTGTAGTGAGTGTTGAATTTGTGCTTTCTTAGGAAAAATATAATTAATATAAGAGGAAAAAAAGTTTAATCAAATCCACCAATCAAAAAACCAAACAGAGAACACCAATAACCAAATCGTATATACCACATATTAAAATTAATACAAATTTAAACAAAACATCTTTTGTGTGCTTTTTATTTCGTGAGTGTCTTTTATTTTATTTTTTTTTTATTATTTTCCCCCAAATATTTTAGTGTCGTCACTTTGCATGTGATTAAGTAATAATCTTTTCCCTCTCTTTGTTTATTTTCTCGATTTTGAATACAAATAAATTTGTTTTTATAACATAAAAAAAAATCCTAAGTAAAGTTATAATTAAAGATAAAAAATTATTAAATGTGTTAAATTGTATAAATTATAAAATTAATTGTACAGGAAATTAATTAAAAAAATCAAAGCAAAGTTAGAAAGTTATTAGTTAAAAGCAAATAAAAGAAAATAAAAAAAATCATATTAAACGTGTGGAGTAAAAGAGAAAGAAATAAAGAAAAAAGTGCAGTTTTTGTTATTAGAAATGTTAAACAAAAAATAAACGCATGTGTGTGGAAAAATTTTAAAACAAAATAGAAAATCAAATGAATTTTCAAGTTTATCTAATATTCAAGAAAATAAAAAGACAATAACATATTTTAATTTATTTTAATTTTCAAGTGTTTGTAGTGATTTATTAATTTTAATGTGTTTTCACTTTTTTCTTTTAATTCCGTTTTATTTAAAGGAATAAGATCTCGAATAAAGATTCTTTTAAGAAATATTTTCGTGTATCTTGAGTGTTTAAATAAGTATATATTGAAAATTGAATGTAAGAATTAATCGAAAAAAAATTCTTAACAATGGTGGCAATATCAAAAATAGATACAAATAATACTAATAATAACAATCTAAATAAAAATCCGGCTACGGCCATAAATATCAACAAACAATCCGATTCATCATCTTCTACAGCAATGAACAAATCAGCTGTTGAGAATGCAACAACAACATCGACGCCTCCTCTAACAACTACGACCGCCAATAATTCAACGGCCTCCCCAACTGCCGTCGCTTTAACAGCTAGCGGCAAACCTAAAGAAAAAAGACGGTATGTTTTTTTTGTTATATTTATTTTTTATGTATGTATGTATCTCTACTCTTTGTCTTGCTTTTCTTTCCTACTTATCTCAGCAACAGGTTTAAGAAAATTTCGAGAAATTTATCTTTTATTTAAAAAATGAAAAAAAAAAAAAAAAAAAATTTTACCAAAAAAAAAAAAAAAAAAAAAAAAAAAAAAAATATTTTGATTTTTAATTTTTTTAATATTTGAATTTTAATTGTTAGTTTTTTTGATGTTGTATAGTTTTTAATACGCGATTTGTGAAGAAGCTTTTTTACACAGAACATTTTAGATTATTCTTAGGATTCTC
>MINK01004064.1:171-21166 GCA_001735545.1 Phormia regina
ACTATTTTAAGAAAAAAAAAAAGCCAAAAATAAATGAATAAAAAAATAAAAAGGGAAAGGTGCCTATATCCGGCTATACCGAATATTTTATACCCTTCATCATCACATCGACATAGAAATATTTAATTTTTTACTTTTTTTAGCATATCTTCGCCATTTATAAGCCCATGTTTCTGAATTTCAATAGCAGAATTTTCGAAAGGATTTCCGATCGTTTCATATATGTATATATTATCTATATCAGTTATCGGTGGACTTTATAAACGCCATTTCAACCGACTCACGGACGCACAGTGCTTTGTTCCAAAGTTATAATTTTTTTAGTTAAGTTAGACACAAAGGCTACTAGATGGCGCTAAATTTAGAGAATTTAAAGCCAATATTAATAAAACAAAAATCTGGCTTTAAACTATTTTAAGAAAAAAAATCGCCAAAAATTAATTTTTTGATGAAATGTATCAAATTATTGTTTTTTAAATACCTCAGAATATTGGTAGATTAAAACTATTATTTTCTTTTAAATACAGTGTTTCGAATATTACATATTATTGCTCAAACTCAAACATACTTTTTACTTAAACCTTAAAAATTCCTTAAATTTAATTAAGGATATAAAAAATTATACAATCTTTTTTAAGATTTATTTAAGTTTTTATAGTTATTATAAAACAGTTAGAGCCTATATTTTGTCACAACTTAAAAAAAAAAGTTTAATTGAAAAAGTTTCTTATTTTACGTTTTAACTACAATTTGAAAGTGTTCTCAATGTTGACATAATTTATTTTTCCTAAATTAAAATCAAATAATTATAAAAATTATTCCGAAATTTAAAAAGCAATTAAGGAATAGAAAAATGTATTTTTTGGACCTAATATAATACGTTAAAAATCCTCCAGATGGCGCTAATTATAGAGAATTTTGAAATTTTAATACAAAATTTACATGAGTTTGATGGAGTATTAAAAAAATTAAAAAAATTATACATTTTTTGTTGTTTCATTCTTTACATGAGAGGTTAGTGTGTTCTTGCTCCGATTTTTTTCAAAACATTCTCTATAGTTGCTCTGTGGCCAAAGTACATAGTTTCAATTTTCTGGGACACTTATTACTATATTTATTCCATAAAAACGGAGTGTTAGCCAAAAATGCGTTTTTCTCATTTCAGGATATATGGGAGGTAGGCGTGTTCTTGTTCCGATTAAAAATTGGTAGAATTGTAATTAATCTATATCTAACTGCAAACACAAATTCTGTCTCGTATTCACGCAGTAAATTCGTTTTTTTGTTTCAGGATATATGGAAGGTAGGCTTGTCATTGCGGCAATTGCACTGTGGGACATACGACATGGTACTTTCGGTATCATTACTTACAAGCATTCAAAAATAAAAATGTTTTCTTTACGCATTTCAAAAGACAAAACTTTAAAAATATTTCAAAAGAAACCTTGAATCGATTGCTTATGCATCCTACATCCAAAATTGATCGAAAATGGTCAATATTGAAAGAATTTTCTACAAAATTCTTGTTTTACATAAATCTGTACAATTTCACTTAAAGTGAAATGTGCTATTATTTTATTTTAAAATTAAAGCTCAGACGATTCTTAAACTAATTGCAGTTATTTTCAACATGTACCTGGTTAAATTCTAAATTGAAAAATTTTAACTACAACCTTTTTCATTTATAAACATTTCACGATTGAATAGTGAACACTAAAATTCAATTTATTTTTAAAGATTTTAAAACCCGATAACAACATATGTCCTCTGTGTAATACAAGATGTAGACAATTGTAAACTTGATACATAATCATACAAATAATATGGATGACTGAGATGACAATGATGATTGCTATGCGGTTTGACAAATGCCACAATAATTTTTAAAACTAATTCTTTTATTTTCATTCTAGATAAAAATCTTTAAAAAAACAGAAAATTTCAATAAACAGAAAGTCAGTTGAAAAAAAAAATCAAAATGAAAGGAAAACATCAAATATGTATCTTATAACAATATTAATAAGGGAGATCTATCAAATAATATAAAAAAAGGAAAAATCTCCTGTTAAGGTACGACCAGGATATAAAAAATAATAACAATAAAAACTGTAATTGTAAATGAAATGTTGACAAATGTTTGTAATTGTAAGAAGGTTAAATAAATAAAAAAATATTAAAAAAAATAAAAATACTTGTTGTTGATATATCAAAAGAAACCCAAGAAAAATATTGTTAAAATTATGAAAATGAAAGCCTTAAGGGGAGGAAAACAAATTGTTGCCATATTAAATGCTGCAATAATATCTCTAAAAGAAGACTAGATAATAGCAAAAAGTAATATTTTTTTATAGCTAAAGTGAAGAAAAGATTTTCCTGAAAACATTTTTAAAATTATTTTATGAATTACTGTTAATAATCATTAAAGCGTAAAAATTAATTGGTTACGAAATAATCATAATAATTACTTTTTTGTTCTCTCCTTTGTTTTTTTCTCTCGCAAAAGATATTTTAGAGGCAACATAGAAAATATAACAAATACAAAATGAATCAATGAAAAAAAAAACAAATAAACTTGCAAAACTAAACAAAAATAAAAATAATAATTACTTCCGTTTTATTTTATACAAAACTAGTTAAATGGTCCTCTACATCCTGTATATCTTTTTAACATTTATTTTTAAATGCTCTCATACTCCCAATAGAATCCAAACAACAATCCTGTTTGTTTGTTGATCATTTTTAATATATGTATGTATATGAAAGCTAAGAAAATGAATTATAAATATATTTTTTGAATTGTCATTGTTATTGGCCATCATCATCAACAGAAGCAGCAGCAGCAACAACAACAACTGCAAATATGACAACGACATAAGTATCATTATGATATTTTCACTACATACCAGTGTTGCCAGGACTTGAGAAAAAAAGAAGCTAAATTGGACTTTAGAAAAGGTCAGAAAAGGCTAAATGTCCCAAAAAATAAAGCTAGAAAAAAAGCTAAAATATTGTCCAATTAAAAACACATTTATTTATTATTTCTTTGTATTTCTAGAAGTTTTATAAGTGAATTTATAAATTTTACATAAATAGTTCCTATGGATAATAAAGTTTTTTAAAGAATAATTATAATAATCTTCTAGAATGAAGCGCTGCAGTCGAAAATTTTCCCTGAATATAGGAAATTTAGATTTTTTGAGCGAATTTTGTGATTTTTTGAAAATAAAATATGTAATTTTTTAGCCTCTTTAAAGCTGTATTAAGAATTAAAAAAGGCTAGGAAAAAAGCTAGAAGCTAAAACGAAAATTTTGAAGCTAAAAACAAAATAAAAAGGCTAGATTTAGCCTTAAGAAGGCTAATCTCCGTAACTTTCAAGTTCTAAAATAAGAAATTTGACACCCTGAAATTTCACCGTGGTCGCTAGTTTTATCATTATAACTACTTTTATTAACCAGACTTATATTTGTCAAAATTTTAATTGTTTATATCAAAGAATACTAAGAATGGAAACTTGGCAAAAAAAAACTAACTCTGTTGTCAAAAAAAAAAACTAACTTAAACACTGTGTTAGTCAAATTTCATTTATATGTATTAGTGTTGAAAACACTTTCACCACACATCATAATCATACATAGTTGCACAAAGAGTATTAATAAATTATTAAATAAAATTCATCAGAATTTTTGTCGTAGATTTTCCTCTTTTGATGCGGATTACATCCACAAATAGTAATATAATTACATTTTTAGGCTTTCTGTTGATGAATATGTTTAATTTAAATTTCAATATACAAAAAAGAAATGACAAAAATAAAATAAAAAAATATTTTTTTCAGTTTGTGGAAAATATTCGTGTAACATTTAATAAATGGGCGTAAAAAAAATAATACAAATATCGTGTACTAGTGAAAAAATGTTTCGTGTGTGTAATTTTCTTTAAATATTAAGGAAAATATTTGTTTTCATTTGTGATGTTTCTCTTACTCACAAGTGTGTTGAATTTATACAGAACTTGTAAGTGAGGAGAGAGAATTGTTGTTGTTGTACAAAATTGTCAGGCTTTCCATTCTTAGTATTCTTTGGTTTGTATAATTGATATTCAAAAATAATTAAATATATTTTGTCTAAATTTTTTCATTCATATCAATAACACTATGGATTCATTTTCCAAAAAATTAAAGTAAAAATGGGAAAAAACATTGCAACATGGCAGAAAAGATTTTAATTCAGATATGTACCTATCGTTAGTGTCCCGAAGAAATCCTTTTTCGAATGCGTAAAAATTAGCTTAATATGAAAAAATTATTGAAACATTTTTTTAATTTGATCTTCAGTTCCCTACCAGCGATTGAAAAATCATGGGTCCCTTACATTTCGGTCAAAAATGTTTTGATTTTTTAATCGGAATGGGTACCATAAAATTCGAAATTTTATCCTAGTTATGAAAAAAATATATTTTATTATTATTTTGTTTTTAATGGAATTTAAGCCGCTACAACACTTTTAAGAAATTTTTTGAAAAAATTTGGTAAATTATTTATTATTAGCAGTTTTTAATGCAGTTATAAAAAATTATAAAATTCTCTCCATTTTTTAAGAAAAATATCTAATTTTTTCCATGGACCAACATTTTTTGCAAACAATTTTGAAAATATTTTTTGATAATCGGCCAAAAATTACGAATTGCTGGTAGGGAATTGAAGATCAATTTTAATTTTTTATTTTTATTCCCGTTTAATCAAATTTTTACACATCATTTGAAGGACACATGACCATATTTGCATGATCTATAAAATTTTATTTTTGAAAAGTTAACAAAATAAGTTTCAAATTAAAAAAAAAATATACAAGTTACGTGGAGCGTTAAAAAATTACGAAAAATGTAGAAGCTTCGTCAATTGCTCTTTTTCGAATCTGCAAATTGTTCTTGCAACCGTTGTTTGAGAGCTTCACACATGTTACGTTTTGGTGGTTTCAATAGATCAACAATAGTGTAAAACTTTGTTGAATCCGATGCAATCCCGCGGTGATGAGCGGTAGTGGCTTCACAGAAACTCGACCTATTTCGCTTATTTTTATTTGAAACGTTGCATATTCCTCCTTAGAAATGTTTATCGACATACTTTTTTTTCGGATACAAGTTTTTATTGTTTTACAAAATTTTTATTTACAAAAAGAAAACGTTTTTTATAATTAAAGAAAATGTTAACCAAGTGAAAAAGTACTTTAGAAAAGATCCCTCAATTTACTAATACTTTATTATTGCAGGATTTTAGGCAGTATGTGTCTATGGGGTGAACTTTTACTTAAGCTTTTTCTTATGTTTATTGCATTCTAATTATTACAATATTGTTTAAAGTAAATAAATAAACATACGTAGCGGATCAGAAAATGCACTCCATCCTGCTTGTGTCTAATAAATCTTCTTCAGTATTCTATAAAAATTATTACAATAATGAACTTGAGCCTGAATAAATTACAAAAATTAATATTCAAAAATGTGAAAATAACAAAATTTAGTAATTTCTAGCAAAATGCAAATTTTACAAAAAGTCTTCTGCTGTTTTTTAACACTAAGCCCCTTTTACCTAAGTAAGTTTCGCTAATAGAATTATTATTTCAAATGGTTTGAGATAATGTTTAGTCCTAAAAATTCGATATATTTCATTTGAAAAGTGTTTAAAAATATTTTATGTTTTTATTTTTACGAAGAACTTTTGCTAAAATTTATTTTATATCTAAAAGCTCATAATTATTTATTAGTTATATCATATATTTTTCCACTCATATGTATTTCAAATTTCAACTTTATTTTACAAGATCTTAGTTATGTTAGGTGAATATTTTCGCCCGATTTTATCATATTATGTGTTTCTTTGTAATTAGTTAAAGAGGAAAATTATTCATCGAGTTAATGAAATTTGAGTTGGACGGAAGGATTGAGAATCGAGTTCTCTAAAAAAAATACATTTTTAATTTGCTAAAACTTAAACAATAAAATATTGATATAAATTTCCATGAATTACGCGACGTTTGTAACCCATTTTACACCAATATACAACGACTAGAAAAATAATATTGCAGGAATTGACAAGAATTTGACCCATTGTAGGGTTAAATTTCAATTCTTAACAGTATAAACTTCCTGACACTAGAAATAGAAATTACAAGATAATAATTCACACAATAGCAGTTCGAGAATTGTTCATGAATTTTAGGTTGCACTTTAAACTTGGAACTACATTTCAAATTATATTCCTTTCGGAATCAGAATCGTATGAACATAACCTAAAACATAAAAAAACCAATTAGTTCTCGAGACCAAATAAATCAATATAAACTTATTGATTCTTAAGAAATAATTATTTTGGAAAAAATAATAATATTAAAAATTAGTAGAAACCTTTAACTTCAATGTCCTCCATTCATTCGCAGAAATAAACAAAATTAAAAGAATTGAACCAAAAACTTTAGAGACCAAAAAACCAAAAAATTTTAAATGACGTCAAACAAATAACCAAACCTACTACCTTTTTTGTAGGCTCAAAGAGAAGAAGCTATATGATTTGTTTATGAATGAGACACAACTCTAACTACTAAGACTTTGCTGAGATCTCTTGTATTGTTTGCATTTTTAGCTAAAGCCTAAACTGAACAGAAAAGCAAAAAAATAAAGCTGAGACAATAATGAGATTTACTTTTAATGTAGTTTTTTTTTTTTAGTATAAAAACTAGCGAATCTGGTCAATACAGCACAGTCAACGTACAGACAACAAACGAAGTGGATCAGAAGTGGTGTGAATACAAATTTTAAGGATATTTATTTTATTTATTACATAAGGATTACAAAAAGCAAAAAATAAAAAGTGAGTTTACAAAAAAGAAATATAAAAAACATAAGTATAACATATAAAACTAAAAAAAAAAAATGCAAGTGAAGTTAAAAAAAAATATTATGAAACTTGATTAAACCATAACAAATGAAAGAAAAAAATTAAAAGACCTTGATGGTTATGAAACTCAAAATAAAACTGAAAAAAGTAAAAGAAATGTTTTTAAAAAAATTACTATTAAACTAAGCTGTTAATAAAATAAAAAAAGGGGATATATAAATTTGTTTAGTTAATGAAATAATATTATTTATTGAAAGTAAACAATTGAAAGTTAAAATGATTTTTAATGGTTTTCAATTGCATATGTGTAACAAATTTTTTTAATAGATTTTATTTTATTAAAAAGTGAAATAGAAGTGAGATATTTATTGATATTTAAATTATGATTAAAAACAAATTTGCATTTTTTGCATATTGATTTTATACTTTTTGGCAATTATTTTGGGGTGATTGTTAATGGTGGTGATTTAACAACATTAAAAATATTTTATTACCAACAAACTTAATTGAAAGTTCAAGTTTTTCATAATGATTAAATTTTTAATTATATAAATTATCTGTAATTTTATTTAATTGTAATTTTTAAAATTTTTCAAATAATTTACCATTTTTTTTTAATTTCTCCACCAAAAAGAAAAATATTTCTCCAATTAATTTATAATTGTTTTAATGATCTCATTTTTTACTTTTAGTTTTTAATAATTTTAAATTTGCTAATGGCAAAACTATTTTCTTCTATATCTTCAATTAACATAAATATAATTAGTTTAAACATTTTTCTTCTATCGAAATATGCAAAAAAAAATCAATTCAATTTGAATTTTCTATTAGTTCTGTTTCTATTGAGTCTCAGCTTTATATACACAAAGAAAAAAGTAAAAATCGACTTCAATTACGAAATTTGTAATATTAATTAATTTTTAATTGATTTTGCTCTCAAATCATCAAAATTATAATATTAATAAATAAAATAATTGATTTTATTATTATTGCTTTTTCTTAAAAAGTCATAATGGGCTGAAGATTGTTGAAAAACTAGTCAAATTTATTTTATTTCTACATTTTTGTAAGAACTGACAATTTATTTAAAATATAAATTTATACCAATTAGAAAATTAATTATATTAATAAATAATATAATTGAACACCAATACAAGTTTAGTTAATAATTTTATTAAAAAATAATTTGAAATATTTTTTCTGTGTATAATTAAATGTATTTATTTGATGGTCATCATACCAGCAACTTGAAATTCTTAGACTCAGAATAACTTGCTGTCCGTCCAACAGTCTGCCTGTCTGTCCATTTAAATATTGTAAACAAAATATAAGCTACAATTTTAAAGATATTTTGATTAAATATGTTACAAATATTTATTTTAATACAAAGATAAAGCCCATTAAAATTATTTTATCTAGCCTCCACACTAATATTATACCGTTATAAAGCTTAAAGATCTAAAAACTTATATTTTGACTTATACTATGAAATTTTAATGTTATGGGAAACTGTTGTAAAGTTAATTTTCTATAAGTAATTCTTTTTAGAATTTTTACTGAATGTTTTGTTTTTAATTAATTTAAACAGTAAAACAAATGAATTTTCTCAAAATTACTCAAAGAAATATAGAGCACAGTATAACATAATTCAATATCTATATTATATAAAACCCGTACAAAAAAAATAATACCACATTGATATCAACTTGAGATCACCATAGTGTCAAATTACTAAATAACAAAGGTACGCAATAACTTCTGAGTGAAGTTGAAAAAAAAAAACTATAAACTATAAATGTTGCCTCATTTTGTAGCAGAATTTGCATCGAAAATTTTCTCTCAATGTAGTAATTTATGCAAAATATCTTTAAATACATGAGAAATTCATTACAAAAAAAAATCAAAATTAACATTTTAATAGTTGTATTGTTATTTCTTTAACTATTGTCTGCAACAAATGCAACACTGCACATTTAATTTCAATTGACAAAGACTTTAATGTATTCACCCACCATATCCGGTTTGAAAACCGTTACTTTACATTAATTTAAAAATATATATAAACAGACGAATAAATAAACCATTATTTATATTTTAAGAAAAATTTTATTCAAATCTTTTTTTTTTTTTTTTGTTTTTGCATAACATTTGCGCTCCAGAAAAAACAAAACACACACAAATAATTACCTAAGATATAGTCCCACACACTGTGTAAGAAGAAATATAATAAAATTCCAAAACCAGACAAGCCATGACATAACAAAATAGTTACCAAAAAAAACTAATGAAAAAAAAACTGGCAAACGACTCGTTAAAGTCATAGGGCGTTAAATTTTTACATTTGTAGTTTTACTTTGTTTACAACTTCCCCAAAAATGGAAAACTTTTATCAACATAAAGACACATCTAAATGACTCTCTCAAGTCTTGTCAGCTGTCAAAAGTTAAATGCTAAAAGTCGTAGTTTTATTTCAAAAAACAAAAAAACTCTCCTATCAACGCTTCGTTAAAGCAAATATTGCAAAATTATTTTATTGTAATTCGTAATCCCCCCAAAAAATGGGGGAAGGAAACGATAACAAAAATTACTTCATACTCTTACAATAAGGAAAAAAAAAATACATAAAGAGATGCTTTAAAATTATCTTTGCACAGACATCAACGTCAGCTGAAAATAAAAACAATATGATCTTGCACAACTTCTGTAAAGTCAGCCAGCCATCCAAACAGCGAAGCAACCAATCTATGAATCCGCCAAGTTAAGCTTGCAATGCAAGCTGGAGTTTATTTTTTTTGTTTATGCCGGCTTTAAGCTAATGACCTTAAAACGAAAGTAAAAGTATATTGTTGTTATTTCTTTTTTCTTTTGTTTGTGTGTTTTTAAATATCCACAAATTATTTTCTTTGCCAACAACATGAGTCAATCATCGAAAAAACATATATTTTTTTTTTTTAAACCGGTTGTGCATAAACTTACAGTGGTTTACATACATACATACATACATACATACATACATACATACATACATACATACATACATACATACATACATACATACTCACATACATGCATATGTATTTATTTAGAGTGAGTGTTAATGGAAGATCGTTTTTTATTTTTTATTTTTACGATTTGTTTTGAAATGTTTACCAACAACAATGGAAAACAAAATCCAAAAGTAGCACAATGACCACTAGAGTGTTTAAGTATTAAGGCCATGATGGAGGTGTCTTCATAGAAAAAGAAAAGAAAAAATAAAAACAAATTATTACTTAATATTCATCAAACGTTTAACAAATTCAATCGAATAATATTAATATTTTGAAGGTCAACAAAATTATTAATAGTTTTGCTTTTTCTTTTCTTTGTTTTTTTAGAATGGGAATTTCGTTAAATTGGGCCCTTTTGGCCACAGTTGTAGTAGCTGGTATTTTATATACGCAAGCTGAGGATCACTTATCCTGGAGTGGTAGCTGGTCAGTGCCAGCTCAAGATTCTATGTTAAGTAAACGAGCTGCGGATGCTGACGCTGAACCTAAACAAGGAGAAGAAGATGTACAAGGTCGTAATTATGCTGTTCATGAGCCCATCTATAGCAATGAAACCGATATTAATCAACTCATAGATCAAATTATCACTTCACGTCGTGAGGGCAGAATTTTGAATGAATATGATCGTGTATACGAAGATGGTAATGTAGATCAGGCCTTAATGCAGGGTAATGATATGCAAGCTCGTAATTTGGTGCGTGATAAATTGTGTGCTTTGGGTTTGATGAGTTGTGAAGAAGCCAAACGTCCCTACTACTCTAGTATATATGCTCAGGGACCACCTAAATATGGTGGTGGTCCTTATGGTGCTCCTAAGCCTATGCCTCCTCCTGCATATTTCAATGGTCGTCCTCCTATGAGCCCACCACCTTCTTCCATCAATTCATTTGGTCCTCCACGTAAAGTAGGCTATGAAAGTTCTTACAAGCCTGGCTACAGACCCTCAGGTCCAGGACCTAACTACAATGGACCCTATTTGGAATCTCCTCCTCCTTCCGCTATTGATGGTTCTTCAGCATCAGCTACCTTTAGCCGTCCTCCTCCTGGTGCTGTTATTTATGGCAGCAAACCTCCAGGTCCCATTTATACCGGTCATGGTCCTTCTCCTCCACCCTATGCTTTTGAAAATCCCGAGAAGATTCAAGTTGCTGGTTCTCAACAAACTAACTTTTATAGTCATCAATCATCTGCTTCAGCTGCTTCTTCCAGTACTAAAGTTGTAGTAAGTGGTGGCATACCCACTGGTGCTGCTGTATCTTCAAGTGCTGCTGGTTTACAACAACATGTTCATCATCATTATCATCATGTAGATGGTGGTGATTCAGCTAAAGTACCCAGTGTACCCATACCAGTAGGAGGTGGTCAAACTATCAATACTGATTTCTCGGCTTTAGCTCAATCTTCGACGGCCTTTACTCCTCAAAATCAAGGATCATTCCAGAATTCTGCTTTTAATGCTGGTTTCAATGGTGCTTCCCAAGGTGGTCTCTTAACTCAAGGTGCTTCTGGTTTTGGTCAAGGTGTTAATAGTTTCAAACCTAATGGTGATTTTTACTCAAAACCTGCTGGTAGTTTGGCTTCATTTGGTGGTATTTCCTCCACCTCTTCATCAACTGGTTTTGGTCAATCTGCTTTTGGTCAATCTGGCTTCGGACAATCTAGCACTCCTGGCTCCAGCTATCACAGTCAAAATCCCGATTACTACAAAAAGGAATTACATAATCTTGGTGGTATTGCTGCTTCTTCCAACACCAATTTCAATAGCTTAACTTCTGGCTATGGTAACGAACAATTCAATGGTATTTATGATACTGCACGCAATCAATTTGTTGACTGCCAATGTGTACCCTTTAATCAGTGTCCTGCTGCTGATCGTATAGGACGTAAAGAAGATTTAATTTTACCTATTGATCCTCGTAACTTGGGTAAAGATATTGAAGCCTTAAGTGATGAAGCCGCTGCCAATATTACCGTCTCTGCCACAGCCGAAAAGAAATCAGATGATGCTAAACCAGAAGATAATAAATCGGAGGATAAAAAACGTAGCAAACGTGAAGCTGAATTGAATGATGAAAATAAACCTCAAGATGATGCTAGCGATTTGACTCAAGATTCTCAAGGCGTAAGTTTTTAGTTTCATAATTAATTAACCAATGTTAACCATTTGTTTTAATTCTTTAACCAAACAATTAGCCAGCCTTTTTTCTAATCAAATTAAAAACAAAACTAGAAGCCTTTAACATTTTAATATCCCTGCAGTTTAAGCGGTTTTTATTTAAATAACGCTGCACACTACGCTGCCTAAACTTAAACGTTTTCATGTTCTTACTACGATGACAATGAACTCGCAAATTAGGATCCTTAAGATGCCCCAAAAAGAAAGTGCGTGTATTTAGTTTATGTGCGGTAGCGTATGTGCTTTACGTAACTAATCTAAACTAAAAATTCATCGTGTATGCTAACCGCACTTTCATGGAGTTACATTTTTGCACGCACTATTTAATGTGGCATGTTGCTGTTATAGAGCAAATCGTCTTCTCACAAACTTTATAACATTTGTAAACGTTTTCCATATTTAGCGTCTAGGATTGCCGGCTTTACAAGCTATCGAATTGATACGACGTAAAATTTTACCAACTTATGGCGTCTCCTTTGGATTACCCTATCCTAATCATCCAGGAGGCTATCCCACCAATGTTTTAGGTGATCATTATCCTGCACAAAATCCTCACTTTGGTGCTATAGGACCAAATGGTCTTAATTTGGGATTAATTAATGTCAATCCATTGGTATCTGTACAAGTAAAGAAAACCGAATTTGGTGAAAATGTGGTCAAACCTTTGGTTAACCTGCATATAACACCCAGTGCCAATATCTTTGAAGCTGTAGGAAATCTATTTAAATCTAAGCCAAATGTTGTGCACAATAGTCACTATCATCATCATGAACATTATACTGGTTTTGATCATCATCACGATGATCATGTTTTTACCAGCCCAGGACCAATTTCACATAATTTCCCTTCAACGGGACCCAGTTTTCATAAATATGAGATTGAAATGATACCCAGTAAACCAATATTTGAATATCATTCAGGTCCCCAAATATACACAGAACCAAGTTCTATACATCATTATGAGGATCATCATAAAGAACATTATGAACATGTTTCTAGTCATACAACTTCATTTGGCCATACAGCTGATGGTCATTCTTCCTTTGGAAGTCATTCATCATATCCTTCGACTTTTGCTACTGGTTTTGAGTCTAACTCTCATTCCTTTCCCACAACTGGTGCTGGTTATGAACATACTTCTAGTCATACACTCCCAACAGGTGGTGCAAATTTGGAACCTGCTTTGCCTCCATATAGTCCAGCAGGAAATGAATTTCCACCACTAGGTCATTCCACTAGTTTTGGCACTAGCGGTTTGGCCAATAGCAATGGCTTTGAAAACCATAAAACCTTTCCACCTCAAGGCTATTCAACTGGTTTTGGTAGCAGTGGTTTTGATGGAAATCAAGGCTTTGAAAGTCCCTACGATCGAAGTGCACGAGTAAATCAATCCTTAACATTTACTGAATCAGAACGTTATCGTAAAGGTAAAGAACTGGGTTTTGGTAAAACAGATTATACCCATCCTATACCAACACAAGCTCCTGGTGCCGCGGAGGGTAGCCCTTATATAACATTCCCCAAAGATCGCAAAAGACGTAGTATTCAAGAACATGAAGAAACGGCAGAACAACGTAATAGCGTTTTACCAGAAACTGTAAAACTACAGGAGGTATAAAGTGTTAAAGGAATTTTTAACAGGAAACATATTAATTTAAATCCTACTACAAATGTAAATCAAAACCTAATAACTTTTTTAACATTCATATTTTAGCGTGCATACTATGGTAATCGTCCAGTACAAAAGACTTGCCGTATTAATGAAGTTTGTTGCCGTCGTCCTTTGCGTCCACCTCAACCACCCCAACAACAATTTGGTCGTTGTGGTGTACGTAATGCTGCTGGTATAACTGGACGCATTAAGAATCCCGTTTATGTTGATGGTGACAGTGAATTTGGTGAATATCCCTGGCATGTAGCTATTTTGAAAAAGGATCCTAAAGAATCGATTTATGCCTGCGGTGGTACCCTCATTGATGCCCAACATATTATTACAGCTGCTCATTGCATTAAATCGTAAGATTTAGATTTATTTTTCCCCTTAGAATCATTTTAACTTATTTACTTTTCGTTCCTTAAATTTTTAGACAAAATGGTTTCGATTTAAGAGCTCGCTTGGGCGAATGGGATGTTAATCATGATGTTGAATTCTTCCCCTACATTGAACGTGATGTTGTTTCTGTACATATTCATCCTGAATACTATGCTGGTACTTTGGACAATGATTTGGCTGTTTTGAAATTGGATCACCCTGTTGATTTCACCAAGAATCCTCACATTAGTCCGGCTTGTTTACCCGACAAATTCTCTGATTTTACTGGGGCACGTTGCTGGACTACTGGTTGGGGTAAAGATGCTTTCGGCGATCAAGGAAAATATCAAAATATTCTCAAAGAAGTCGACGTACCAATTCTATCTCACCACCAATGTGAAACTCAATTGCGTCAAACTCGTCTCGGCTACAGTTACAAATTGAATCCTGGTTTTGTTTGTGCTGGTGGTGAAGAAGGTAAAGATGCCTGCAAAGGTGATGGTGGCGGTCCCTTGGTTTGTGAACGTGGTGGTGTATGGAACGTTGTTGGTGTTGTTTCCTGGGGTATTGGTTGTGGTCAAGTTAATGTTCCCGGTGTTTATGTTAAAGTAGCTCACTACTTGGATTGGATACGTCAAATTACACAATATTACAAATGATTAGATGATTTACCACCACATACGACTACAAGACGCAACAATTGTTGCTCTTCACGTGACATATTTGAATTTCATTTCTAAATCGCCATGTTTTTGTATTTTTTTTGTTTTCACAACTTTTTGAAAAAGAAACATCTTTTAATTTATTGTTAGTGTTGTAAGCGAGCGTGCTCTCAACTATTTATTGTTTTTTTTTTACACACATTTTGTTATCAATTTGTTGAGATTTGTTAACGTGGTCTAAATAAGATTTTCTTGACCAAACTTTCTGAATTTGGAAAGTTGGCCAATGGAGATTTATGTGTTTAGCAGGTTAAAAAATCGAATAGGTTTTATTATTTAATATATATATTTTTCTTATATAATGTATTTAATTTATTTTTTATTTAACTATTAAATATTATTTAAATAAAAAACTTTTTGTATTTAAAATTAAATTCGAAGTTTGATCTAATGGTTAAATAATCGCTTGCTCTATCAGAATTGAAGTTTTTTTAAACGCTTTTGAAAAGACGAAGTGCTAAAAAAGTTTTTGTTATCAGTTTTCAACGGGAGCACAATATAGAAGCTAGAAAATATTTTCATAATCATAATTTATTTTTTAGATCAGACCACGCCCAAATAATATTTGGTGATTTCCAACCCATAATTGGTTAATTTAATTTTAATTATCGTGGTTTAAAATAATCTAAATAACTTTTGCGTAAATTCATGAATATTTAAGTGTAAAAAGTACTACCATTCGACTTAATTGCGAAAAATGCTAACTTAATCTTTTGAGAACTTAATTCATAAAATTCACCCTCTGGCTCTTAATGGGTTAATTACATGGTACATTTGGAAATCATAGAAATATTTTGAAAATTATTATGTTCTAACTCATCTTCAAATGCACAAGTTAAGTAACAATCAAAAATGTAATATGGTTGACTAAGTTATAAATATTGTTGTACTAAATCAGATTTATAAAAAATCCAAACATTTAGTTTATTCTACAACGAATAAGTTAATATTACAATCATTAAGTTAATATTACAAATTTCGTTAATCCTACAACCAAATACAAAAATAAATATTTGTGGAAGCGGTAAGAAGTCTTCTATCCATAAAATGCATCGAACGAAATTAATTCACAACAACAAATCATAAGAATAAATGCTAAAAAATTTGAAACAAATAACAAACACAGAGAAAAAAGATTTATAGCGGCATTCGAATTTTTAGCCAATGGAATTTGGTCGGTTACACGTACTATCTAAAAATTCGTTTACACGGATCTAATAATTCGTTTGCTTCCAATAATAATATGCTACAGATATGCACAAAAAACAAAAAAATTTGGCTTGATTGAGATTTGACCCACGTATCACATACAGTTATTTATTTGTTCAATAGACAGTTTTCAATTATAGGAACAGTTAATCGACCAAAATTATTCGAATGCCGGTTAATCGTCTGGATACCCTATGCGTAACTGAATAATGAGTTCGAAAAGTTTCAATATATTTTTTTTAAAGTCATGATAAGGTATCTTTTGAATTCATAATACAAGACTTGAGATAACTTTGGAATAAATTTAAATATTTTAAATCCTGTGGCAATTTTATTCAACATTCATTATAACGCTGCCCAGTTTTTGCATGGTGATGATACGCTATCATACCGAATGCATTATCGAGGAATGGAAAAACTTAAGAAAAGTCGTGTCTGATACCGATTTACTATAAATAATATATGGATGATTATTGCCTTAACTAGAAAGTGTACAATAAACTGATCTGCAGGCTTTTGTTTATCCACCTATGAGTGATAAAAACGGACAGCAATCGTATTTGAAATCTCCAACTTCAATGAAATTCGCTACATTCATTGACCATTGCAAGAGTTTGAAAACCATGAAATTTCAGACCCATGTTTCTTTCCGGTATGGAAATATGACGGTTTAAAAGACGAAAAATATTAAGAACTGTACAAATGAATATCTATTTAATTACTAATAACATCTTTAATGTACATGGTAGATCTTTAGTTGTTGTTGGATATTATAGACAAAGATATTACCTTAATAACGATATATACATAGTTTTTTACATCAAGAGTTCAAAGATTATAGTTGAAGAGAAAAAGAATTAAAACTATTATATCACAAAAACCAGTATTATTAAAATTCTTAAAAAAAATATATATGGTTAACATAAATTTTCTCCATATGAATATAAAATTTAAAGTTGGAGCAATATTTAGTTTAAGAGTTATGGACAAAAATAAATCCCAATTATTCATAACTCCATAACTTCAACTTGAAATTTGGCACAAATATGGAGAAGGGTTTCATTATCATTATATGTATTTTTCAAGGATTTTAAAATATCGTTTTTGAGATATTAAGCTTTAATCTTTATGTTATCAATTTTGACCTTTGAACTTTCGAAGTATATAAATATTTTACTTGTCCTTTTAGAATCCATGAAAAATTCAACCGCTTTTTGATTTTTGAAACGTCGTATTTTTGGACTTGGAGGATTATTTACTAAGAAAAATTGTGATTTGGGTAACATTTGCAATACATAATATCTGTAGCGAATTTCATTGAAATCGAAGACAACAAATCCGAAATTGACATGTGATCATTTGGATCTCTTCCACTCAATCTTCCTACCTATCTGTGGACGTATCCAATAGAACACTAATGCTCTATACAATCTAATATACTGAAATCTCAAGTTGTATTAAAATTTTTACCATAATAGAAGTGTAAATTACGTGACATTATATCGAAATATCATAATGAAATTCATGGAACAAACATATAAAGAAAAATGAGCTGACTGATATCACCCAAAAAAATTCTAAAAGCTTCTGAATTAATTACTTTATCGTAATTATATTTTTTTCTATTCTGATCTCATCTTCATATTTGTTTTAAGACTTTAACATAGATACTTTGCCCTAAAATTGTTTGTTATAATATGTTAACAAAGTTGTCTTAAGACAAAAAGTAACAAGAGACGAAACTAATTGTCAAAAACTCATGCAACAACAAAATGCATGCGATCAAATACATTTTGTTTTTGCCAAAAGAAAATAAAAACACATTTTTGTTTACAAAATAACAATTTTGTTAAATTGTCAAACGAGAATTTCGTCTCTATATGTTACTCTATGTTTTAAGAGTTATAACAATACAACACAGAAAAAAGTAAAAATCGACTTTTATTACGAAATCATCATCAAAATGATAATATTAATAACTTTAATAAATGATTATATTATTATTATTGTTTTTTTTTTTTTTTTTAATAGAGATGATGGTGCTGAAAATTTCTCAAAATTGACTTAAATTTATTTTACCTCCGAATTTTTATAAACAAATTTTTAATTGTTCTTTATATTCTTTTAAAAGCTGTCAATTTATTTAAAAAATTATTTTCAACCAATTAATAATTTAATTGCAATAATAAATAAATATAATTAATTAATAACTAACTTTGTATAGTTAATAATTTTATTAAACAAAAATTTTGTAATGCTTTTGTCTGTATATGTCCAAGATTAAACTGTAATCCTTTTCGCTAGGACAGCGATCGCCTAAAACATCAAAATTGTTATGATATTTTAATATTTTTTTTTTATAACGTCTTTTCGCCATGTTAACAATAACAAAATCGTCTTGTAAGCACTAACACCTACTTTTATAGCTACAACACTATAATAAAATATATACGTGCAACAAATAAAAGGTATAAAAACCCACAATATTATTTAAAACTTCCGCAAATAATCAATTAAATTGAATTTAATTAAAACGAAATATAGATGGTTAGTTGAAGATACAATAAATAGATGGACGTATAGAAATAAATGAAAAGTTTTTTTTCTTTTTATTTTAAACATTTTTCAGCAAACATTAAGCATTTAATTTTACTTAAAAGTTATAGCAACATGCTAACAAAATATTGAACATGGAAAAATTGACGGTTGACTAACTTAAGGTATGCATGTTTCCATTACCGTGGTATAAAATTGATGTATAACAAGCAAATGGTGGACATTCCATAAATTATTGTTGAATAGTAAGTTATGTATAACGGGATTAAAATACATACAATAGCCTGCGTTATTTTAGGTAAGTTAAGAAGTCGCACTTAGATGGGGTCATTATTAATAATATTTTCAAATATTTAATGCCTTAGCACTGCACTGTTCTCAAGAAACAGTGGGTCGTCTGACAAAACGTAATGGCTATAGTACGTACCAAACACAGTTGGGTCATTCAAATAGTGGTGTGGCGTTATTTAAGCCACAAGAGCCACAACACACAGCTCCAGATCATGAAGCTCCCAGTGGAAGTGGTGGTGGTGGCAGTGTCGGTGCGGTTGACAACAAGTATGACAATAGTTACTATGAATACAAAATAACTTCATCAAGTGCGTCAGCATCACATGGCGGTAACTCTCCTTCGTATCATTTGGCCAGTGAACCACCTTCAAGTGGTCACAAATCGGGTTATAGCATTGGCAGTGGTTTACGTTCTATAGCTCAGGGTTCTGCCAATCAAGCCTTCACGGCTGTAGCCTCACAACATGCTGCCGCTAAACAGGCGGCCTTTTTAGCCAAAAATAGTTTAGCTCAAGCTGCTTCTCAAGCGGCCGCAACTGCTCAAGCAGCCTTAGAAGGTAAACAAGTTCTATTACTAGAATTACAACATCAAGCGGCAAATGCTCAAAAAGCACTCTCTCGAGAATTGGAGCAATTACAGGCTGCAAAAGTAGCAGCCAGATTAGCTCAGCAAACAGCACAATCTGCCCGTAATCATATTTCAGTGCTAACAGCTGCCCTCAATAATGCTAAAGCTGTGGCTGAACATGCCGATCAAGCCTCCCAAGAAGTAGCCAATCAATTGGCTTCACAATCTTCTATGGTAGGGCAGGCTAAGTCAAATTTGGAACAGGTCGAGGAACAACTGAAACAAGCCAGCATAGATTATGAGGCTACAAAAGAGGCTACGCTTAAAGCATCATCTGCTGCAGCAGAAGCTCAAGTAAATGCTTCAAAAGCGGCAGCTCATGCTACATTAGAATTACATGAAAGTACCCAAAATAATGGAGGTGATGATGATTCCTACGAAGACGCACAGCCTTTTGAGCATCCGCAACACCACGATCAGTCGAGTCATCCGTCTTCTTATGATAGACGTCACAAGAAATCGAAACGTTCATATGGAAATGGTCAACATTGAGTTTAAATAATGGAAATGTATTCCGCGAACGGTATTTTTTATGTTCCCTATTAATGTTAATATTCTCACCTGGATAAGAAGAATATATGGTAATGATATGTTATATTTAAAATTAACAAAAAACAATATTTTAATAAAATTCAAATAAAATGTTAAAATATCGTTACTTTTATCGGAAAGTTTTTATGGCTAGAATTTTAACACAAAGAGAAAAATAGATAGATTTAAGAAAAAATAAATTGAATGGAAAATGTCCTTAACTATTCGCCTCCACGAAAAATTTTTATTGCGAAATAGATTGCATAATAAATAACTTCCTTATTGGACAACACGTAACATTTCAAAGAAACAGATAGAATTTTATCGAAAATTTTCTATAAAGACAAATTTAATGGAGAATTTCTTAAATCTTTAAGTTCTTTAATCTTAACACAAAAGAATATTCAGTAAACAATATTTTGGGAATTCCAGATGGAAAATACTTGTTTCGTTTTTTACATTTTTATAAAACAATGCATACGCATGTAATATTTTAGTTTAAAAATTTCATAGATTTAAAGGTAAGACATTTTTATTTTTATTATTATTATTTTTTTTTTTTACAAAAAGGTTATATAAAACTTTGAAACAAAGAATACTAAGAAGAGAAGGCTTGTCAAAAAAAACCTAACTCTGTTGTCAAAAAAAACGTACTTTAAGAATGTATTGGTAACACATTTTTGATATTATATTAGTGCAAAACAAAACTCACCACCTTCATATTTTTACACATTGTTATATACATTGTTATATGTATATATTATGGTACATATTTTTTTGTATTATTTTTTAATAAATGTATATTTTAATCTGAACTAAAACTAATCTTATATTTCAAACTAATTTAAATAGATTTGTGCATAGCGCTTTGTAAAATTGTACTTTATTTTCAGTACAAAAAAATACA
>MINK01004082.1:0-11635 GCA_001735545.1 Phormia regina
AAATTATTTAAAGTTTCTGCAGTGCACCATTTCTTAATGTTGTTTAAGTATTACAAGAGATTTTCTTTTATTTTTTGTATTTCTTTTTTTTCTTAAATTTTTTGTTGTTATTAAAATATATATTTTTGTTGTATATTTATTTCGTCTTGGTAACATTGAGATTTTCGTGTTGAAGAAACACATATGAAACAACATGATTTTAGTAGAAAATTCATATTTATTTATTTATTTGTAGTCGAATAAATTTATAACAATTTTTTTTATTTATTACAATTTCTATGGCTCATGCCACAGAAATTCATATTATGATAACAATATTGCATGAGGGAAAATTAAAGCCATATATAATTACATTTAAATTTCAATCCTTAGTTTCTAGTTTCATTTTTTTACAAATATTCAAAAATATATTAAGGATTCAAGTAGAGATCAGGGATGGAAATTTTTAAAACTACAATACTTAAGAATTTAATCATTTAAATTATTTTAATTAAAAGAAAGAAAAATTAAAAAAACTAAAACATTTTCAATTACAACACCCTCTTAATCTGAAATTCACATAACAAAATTTTAATTGCTTTTAAATAAAAATTAAACAAAAAAACTCTACGTATGGTTTTATTTTCTAAACAATTTTAAACAAACAAAAAAATTCTTCTCCCAATTATTACAAACATGTGTAAAAAAAATCAAATCATATAAATAGATATAAACAAATTATTAATTTAATTTTTAGCAACTTATGGAGAAAATATTCTAATACAATTTCTTCCTGGCCTCACTACCAATATTTATTGATTTCTGGAGTGTTGTTTGTATGTTTGTGTACACACGTTTCAATAAATATATGCAGCAGTAAATAATTGTATTTTGAATAGAAATTTACAAAATCTATTAAAAAAAAAAAAATAATAAAATAAATAAAACAAAAATAATCAAAATTGTTCTAATGTTTATGCATGTTTAATACAAAACACACAATAACAACAACAGCAACAACAATATGAAAAAATAAATATATTTTAAATTATTATTGAATTTACCGAATTTGTTATCTCTCATCTTTAATATCAGACTTAATACAGTCAATATGAATAAAAAATACAGTGAAGAGTAAAAAACTCGTTTTTTTTTTGTAAATGAATTTAATTAATTGAAAAAATCGAAATTTTTTAAAAATATTTATGACCGATCTATGTATATAAAATTAAAAGTATAAAAAATGCTTTTAAAAATCAAAAATGTTTTTTGGCGGATATCTTAGTTATTAACTATATATATAAAAATTAATGTGTTTTTGTTTGTATGTATGTATGTTTGTTTGAAGTCTATAGCTGCCTGAACGGTTAAACCTATTTTCTTGAATTTTTCACAGTGTTTTCCTATATGCCTGGTAGGAAAAATAGGCTACTTTTTATTTTAAAATTTTATGTGGTGCCACGCCCACTTACCAAATAACTATTAAAAGTAGTATATCTAGGAAATTGGTAATACTAAAGTCTTTAAATTTTGCACGAACAAATTTGACTCCTATATGAACATTCTGGAAAAAAATAGGCGGACTAGCAATAGCGGGTGTGGCTCGTCCCACGTCTTATATGGCTTACCAATACCAAATGCCGTAAATTTAGGAAACTATAACAGTTACATTTCCCAAATTGTATACAGTAAACTTAAGTATCAATGTGAACATTTTGTGCAAAAATGGGCGGAAGAGAATATCTATGAAACTATAAAAGTTAGAGAGCTTACCTAGTGAGCTAGTAAGCACAGTGGTAAGTGGTCGTGGCACCTCACATATAAATAAAATATTAAATTATCATATCTGAGAAAATATAACAGTTAGAGTTCTAAAATTTTGTCGGAGCCAATTTGGTATCAATATAAATATTTAAGAAAAATATGGTCGGACTAGAAGTAGGGGGCATGGTATCTCCCATATGAATTAAATGCAAAAATTCGTATGTCTGGGAAACTGTTGGAGTTGGAATGCTCAAACTTTGCACAAAGAATTTTGACATCCATGAAAACATTTGTGTAATAAATTAGCAGATTATGGAGGTATGGTCCCTCCCATAAAAATTAAATAAAAAATTAGTATGTCTGGGAAACTATTAGAGCTTAAATTTTCAAATTTTGCACGGGTAATATCTATCTATCGGGGATGGCAAAGCTCATCGGGTATTTGCTAGTAAGATATATTTATTTTATTCTTTTAACCAAAAAATCAGAATTTTCTTTGCAAAATTTAAGTTTTTAGCATAAACATAGGTTTCAAAAACCGGTTTTAAAAATCTGTTTTTATTCGTTATTTTTAAACCGATCTTGCTGATCATAAACGACATTTCAACCGACACACGGACGTACGGACATGGTCCTATTGCCATCATTTCCATGCACTTATAAAATATTAATATGAAAATTTGACTTCCTTTCTTATATATGCTCTCATGTTAAAAGTTTTATAAGGACTGGAGCTAAATCTATCTGAAGGGATGGGGTTATTAAAATATTTTGTTAAATTTTAAAAATCTCTCATGATTCCTTTTTTATTAGATCTATAAGTTTCAAATTTTGTTTTAAAACATTTTAATTTTCGATCATTAATTTTATCATTAAAAATTAATTTTCTATAGAATATTTATCGATAACTGTAAAAAATATTTGAAACTTTTATTTTCTATAAAAAAGAATTAACAATATAATTAGTATTCGAAAAAGAAATTTATCGATTAAATTAGTTTTCTTTATAAAATAATTTCTTTTAATTTTTCTTTTCAATTGTTTTCTTTTTCTTCCATTTTTAATAGAAAATAAAAATATCGATAACATTTGTTTTTCCTTTAAAAGTTTTCGATAACAGTTTGTTTTCCGTAAAAAATGTAACATAATTTTTTTATTTTCCATAGAAAATATAGTGTTACTTTTATAGTCTAAACAAAAGATATCGATTATTGTTTTTTATAAATGTTTTTGATAACTTTTGTTTTCTAAAAAACAGATCGATATGTTACTTTTTATAGCAAACTTTTTGATTTTTATATGTATAAAAAATTTACAAAGAAGATTTGATGGAATGAAATACTTTTAAATTCTGTTTTACTTAAAAATATTTCTAGTTTTCGTTTTCTATAGAAAATTAATCGATAACTTTTGTATTCTAAAGAAAACTTATCGATGAATTTAGTTTTATATAACATAACTTTGTATCATCTCGTTTTCGAATTATTTATTTGCTAATAATAAAAAATATTAATAACAATAATAATAGAAATAAGTTTTTTTTTTAACAAAAAGTATCGTTAACATTTGTTTTCTAAAATAAAACCATCGATAATTTTTGTTTTTCATAGGTAATTAACTAAAAATTTAAATTTTCTAAAAAGAATATATTGATAGCGTATGTTTTGTAAAGAAATATCTTTAACTTCGATTTTTTCTATGGAAGAGAAGAAATCAATAAAATAATTATTTTTTTATGAAAATTTTTCTTTCCTAAAGAAATTTTAACAATTACTTTCCTGTTTTCAAGGAAAATTATCAATAACTTCAGAAACATAATAAGTCTTTAAAGGAAATTAATTGATATTCCTCTTCTGGTCTAAAATTCTGTCAATAATTATTTGTTTTTTATGTTCTACAGAAATAATAGAGATGAGTATTTTTTTTCTAAACCAAAAGTATCGATATGATTTTTTCTTTAGAAAACAATCGAAAACTTTTGTTTTTTATAGGTATCTTACCAATAATTGTAATTTTTAAGAAGAATTTATTGTTAACGTATATTTTCTAGAAAAATATTGATAACTTTAGTTTGAAAAGTTAACAAAAAAAATTTTTTTTAATCGAAAATTTTTAATGTCTAAAAAATAAATCGATAAATATTTGTTATATAAACATCATGTTTTTGGTTTTTAAAGGAAATTTATCGAACATTTTTCTTGTCTAAAAATAATATCGATAAATAATTGTTTATTAAAAAACACTTATTGCAGTAAAATCATTCGGATCATTTTTTTAAAGAAAAATTATCGATAAATATAGTTTTCTTTTCTTAAGGAAATTTATCGAATACATTTATCAAAGAAAAAATAACAAAAGTTATCGATAAATTTTATTTATTATAGAAAACTAGACAAACATTTTTGTTGTCTAAAGAATATCGATTTTTGAGAATTTATAGAGTTTTTTTTAAATTTTACATTATATGTGAGGTGGGGGTAAAGTAGGTAGACCGCGGCCATTTTTTGTTTCAGAGATTTCATTAGTCCTTGTACTATTTGTTCACAATTTCTTTAAAGTTATACTTTATATGGAAAGTGGTGGTAAAATAGTCGTATCACGGCCACTTTTGGTTTCCAAGTTTATATTAACCGTCGAACTATCTATACAAATTTCCTTGTCGTACATGTTTTTGTTTAAGAGATATCAGAAGAAAAGTATGAAATGAAACTACCACGGATACCCTGTGCTTCTAGTATTTTGCCCATTACTTTTTTGTTTATTAACCGATTTTACTTATTTGCAATACTAAACAAACTCTATATATGATAAATATTTGTGCCAAATATCGCCTCCCTAGGTTGTCCCGCTCGTGCTCTAACCTGATTTCAACAGACAGAAAGATGGACGAACATAAATAGATCGACTCTAAATCCTTTTTTTGAACATGTTACACACGTAATAATAAAATCATTATACCCTCTATTTTTATGATGGTTGTTATATTTTCTAACACTTTTACTCTCCACTATATCCTAAGACAATTCCCATACATTTCTAAATGAGTAATTGCTATTTTGCCAGGGCACACCATACTCGCGTTTTGTGTATGGAAATAATCTTGTAGTTTATTTTAATTTTTTTTTTGTTATATTTTTTCTTGGGTAGAAATGAAATAAATTTGTGAAAATTGGCAATGGTTCATGACACCAGAAATACACATTATTCGATTGTTTAAAACAACCGCAGAAAACAAATTAAAGATACCGAACACACACACACTCACAAACGAACAAACAATTATAAATAATTAAAAAAAAATATATATAAAGTGCAGAGATTGAAAACCACCGGACAACTGTGTACTTATCAAAAAGTATGTTACAATTCATTTCTTTATAACAGCAAAAGTTGTAAAAAGTTTTTCATATTAAACAAGCAAAAGTTTTGAAACTTTTTCTGCATATTTTTTGTTTTTGTTATTGTTATTGTTTTTTATTTGTTTTTAAAAGTAAAATACTTCTAAAGAAAATAAAACAGAACCAAAACGACTCATTTATGAGCTGTATTGTAAGAAAAGTGTGAAATAAATAATTTCACCCGTTATGGAAAATATTTTTCTACTTATTTATCTAAATAATCTTTCTCACCTACATACCTCACTCCCAATCCCCCCCTTCCAGAATAATTGTTTAGTTCCTTAAAACATTAACAATTAGAAACGTGTTAAATATACATTTTTGTTATTATTTGTTGCCTTTTAATTTATTAGATTTTATGAGTTTTTTTCGTGTATTTTTTTTTCTCTACTTTTCCTATATTTTTTTTATTAATGTTTGTTTTGTAAACATTTGAAAACATTTGTAGATTAATAGAAATGGTTACCGTAAATTGTTCCGTCCATCATAAAATATAATCATGTTTTATGATTCATAATCTCGAGCAAATACAAAACAGCATCATCAGCAAACAGCAAGTAGAATATTTAAAGTTTAAAGAACTTTAAATGTATACAATCATTCGAGGAATTGAAGGAAGAGTTTGTTTTCAAAATGCTATTATTTAGTCGCAATAACTTTGTAAATATTTACAAGAAAAAATAAACAAACTTTTAAATGTGAAAAATAATGTACATCATGATTGATAGAAATTAATATGAAATGTATTTCAATTGTTGATGTTTAACAGTCAATAAGTTTGTGATACCATTCTCATCTAAGGAAGAATATTTATTACAGTCTTCCCATTTTAAATTGTATTTTCTAATCATATGGTGTCAATATACCCACCATCATAAAGATGGGAGTGTATTGATTAAGATACTCTATCATATATTTCTCCAATGGTCCTGGTTAGATTTTGAGTTAATCTAGCTATAACCGTCCATCTGTCGGTCAGACTTTATGATTATAATAAGAAAGATAAAAAAATATAATTTTTTTTAAAGAAATCCCACAATTCTCAAAAAACGACGAAAATAGTTTAATTCTGCATAAAATATGGTTTATTTAAAATGTTTTTTTAGTTAAAATAATTTTTCTTTCGTTATTAACAAAAATAAGTATTTATTATTTGAAGTTCATATTTCTTGTGGACAAAAGTCACCGTCACTGCATCTAAATATTAAAGAAACTTTAAGAAATTTCGCTCTTACCAACACTTCTGTCTAAATTCGTGTAATATGGTAACTTTAAGACTGATCTGTCAAAATTTAATAACGTTACTTAATTTTAAGTGCGTGCAGTGGAAATATGTACATTTGTTAACTGTCCACGTACCACCATTGCTGGAATCATAAAACGTTTTGAAGACGACCCAACATGTGAGTATCAGACAAGAAGTGGACGACTGCCAGCACTATTTGTTCGGGAAAAGAGGGAAATAGTAAAAACAATTAAAAAAGAGCCTAAAAGTGTATCGTCCGAAATTGCTACAATATTAAAGAAAAACACTGGTACAGGTGTTCACCACCGCACCGTACGTTGAGTGCTAAATTCTGCCGGGTATAATGCCAGAGTTTGCAGGAAGCAAAGTGAACCAAATGAAACGCCTTTCTTTAGCAAAAGAGTACATAAATACAGGAACAGACTTTTGGAATAACGTAATATTCTCTGATGAAAGTAAATTTTACATATAAAAATCAGACGGACGTGTTTTGACATGGAGAAAGAAGGGGGAGGCTTTGCAAGAAAAACACATTCAGTCGACTGTTAAACATGATGATGCTGGAGTCATGGTATGGGGTTGTATGTCGGTGGCTGAGGTTGGGAAACTAATATTTATTGATGGAGTGGATAAAAATATTTATTTGAATATCGCTGAGGTTAACTTGCATAAAAGTGCTCATAAACTTGGCATTGAATCCGACTATTTCTTTCAGCAGGATAATGATCCTAAGCACATGGCGGAAATTGTTCAATTAAGAATTATATATAACACCACTAACACTCTTAAAACTCCCCCTCAGTCAGCCGACATCAACCCAATAGAGCATTTATGGGACCATTTGGATAGACGGATTCGAGAACATCACATTACTGGCAAAAATAAGCTTAAAAAGAAATTAATGGAGAAATGGGAGAAAATTATCCGGAAGAGACCAAAAAAGTTAGTACATTCTATGCAAAAATGTTTGCAAGAAATTATCAATAATAATGGCAAAGATACATCGTATTAAAATAATACAAATTTTTAATTAACTTTACCTGACGGTGAATTCTGTCCAGTAGTTATATGAACTGTTTTGTATATTTTTAATAAGTATAAGAACAAGGAGTTATTTTAACTGAAATAATATTTAAATAAAATATACTTTTTATTTAAGTTAACCATTTTTATATTTCAATCGTTTTTTGAACATGGGGATCCTTTAAACATTGTACATGGTAGATGACGGTGACTTTTGTCCATGTGTGTATATAAAAAAATTGGACCAGAATCCTCCTGGTCCAAAAATATGACGTTTCAAAAATCAAAAAGCGATTGATTTTCTTCCGAAAGTAATCACACTTTATTGTTCATAACTTCTAAAGTATACATTGTACAATTCTTATTTCTATTTTATTTAATAGAAAAACTCAGGGACTTTAAAAATACAAGTAAAACATTTGTATACTTCAAAAGGTCAAAGGTCAAAATTTATATAATAAAGGTTAAAGCTTAATATCTCAAAAAACGATGTATTAAAATTCTTAAAAAATATATATATTGATAATGAAATCCTTCTTTATATATGTGGAAAATTTCAAATTGGAGCCTCTATTGTTTTAGGAGTTATGAAGCAAAACATAGAAAAAAACACATTTATTGTATATAAAATTTAAAATATTTAAAAAAATTATTTTTAAGTTAATTTTTTATAAAAAAATTTGACTTCAGTTCACATTTTGTTACATAAATTCTGAACTAAATGAGTGTTCAACATGAAATTTAGCACAAACATAAAGTACAGTTATATTAATGTTATATATTTTTTTATTATTTTAAAAATATCGTCTTTGGAGATTTAATAGTTTATTTCTTGTAAGTCTTATTTTGACATTTGAACTTTTGATCTATGGTAACTCCCTATATCAGGCGCGGATCTACGGGGTGGGAATAAGGGAAATTTCCCAAAATGAAAATACTCAATGAATAATGTGTACTAAATTATTAAATTTAAGAAAATAGTTGCTAAATTCATTATATTTTCCTCCCCCAAAAGCTTTAGCTAGATCCGCGCCTGCTCTATATATAATTTTTTAGGTAATGTCCTTGTTTTTAAAACTACACTATAATTAACTTTTTATTTTCTATAGTTTTGGAAATAAACTTAAAATTGTATATCCTTATAGAGAAAAGTTATGTGTTTTTAATGTTTAATCTCCAACTTTGACCTTTGAACTTTTGATGAAAAAAATTTTTTATATATCGTTATGAATGTAATATCTTTGTCTGTAATATGCAGCAATAACTAAAGATCTACCATGTGTATTAAAGAAGTTATTAAAAGTTAAAAAAATTTTAAAAATTTTTTCGTTTTATCCGACATAATATCGGACCAAAAAAAACATGGGCCTGAAATTTCATGTTTTCGAAGCACTTACAAATGTCAATTCTTGTAGCGAATTTCATTGAAATCGGAAATGTCAAATCCGATTGCTGTCCGTTTTGATGTGGAATCACTCATAGATATTCTCTTGTTTTGTAACCCAGTTTAATTTATATGGAATCTTAATACAAATAGAATGAACTGTTTTAATGTCCTTGTTAATACATTTTCAGTCAACTAATGGTAAACAAGAAAACGATAAAATAAGCTTAAAGTTATTTTTCATTTGACTTTTTTTTTTTGTATCTTTAGAGCATCACAATGTTTTGCAGCAGACATAAGTAAAAACTTTTCATATATTTTTTTTTTTTTTTACAATATTTTTTATCGTTATGCAGCAAATACGTCAGCCAAACATTTTCTTGCTCTATCAACCATCCAAAAATACTACAAACACTCAAAATTCCTCCGCACACACATACATACATACATACGTACATACAACTGAGATATTATCAGTCAATAAGGGAATGAAAAATAATGCTGAGGGTTTTTGGTGGCATATTGACACTCTATATTTTATATATTTCTTTCTACTTCACTTTTGGATCAACATCAAAGTTAAGAAAAAAAAAAGCTAAAAATTATTTTATTTTTTTTATTTGATTTTATTTCTTTCTTTTTGGGTTCATTACAAATGTTATGACCGCCAAAAAAAAGAAATATATTTTATGACCCTGAACTTTTAACCGCTAACGGAAAAAGGCAAAAAATATTTATAAAAATGTTTAAAGAAAAAGAAATGTTGCATATCGTATTCTAACAAGCTTCAAATGAAAATTTGTTTTAATTTCTATTTTTTATTTTGTGCTGCTAAAAATGAAAAAGAAAAAGTTTCTTTTTTGTATTTATAATTAATTGTTAGAGGAATATTTAAAAAAAAATTAATGCTAATGAAATGTTAAGAGAACATAAATTACATACGACTTAAAACTTTTTGGAAAAAAAGTTTATTTTTATTTAACATTTTGGAATTTTAATATAAAAAAAGTTTTAAGCAGCAACTAATGATATAAGTAAGATAATGTAGAAAAATTAAGAGATTATGCTTATTTTATGAATATGAAAATATTTTAAAAAATATTTATAAATATTATATGACATTCTTACTAAGTTTGTTAAATTTATTGTGCAGCGGAAGTCAACGTAAATATATGCAAATTTTTACAAAAATAAGTTAAAATATTGCTAACGTATCATACTTCCTGTTTTCATAATCCTTTTTAATTTAATTTATTTATATTTATTTATTATTGTTTATTTACATAAATTCTTACGTTTAGAAACAACAACAACAAATTATGTTATAGTATGCGGTTTATTTTATTTAATTTGTTGGCAATGATTTACAATATTTATTGTATTTAAAAAAAAAAAATTCTTTAATTTTTTTCGTGGATTGTAACATTTTTGTCTTTTATTTGGGTTAAAAGTGTTGCCAAGGAATTTAATTAAACAAATTGAATAGATTAATAATAAATAATTAAGTAGATTGTAAGTTTAACAGCGACACTTTAGAAGAAATTTTATTGTTTTAGGATCCCCTCTCTCTCATCTAATTGTAAGCACTTTTTTCCTTGCTACAGATTTCTAAAGCTATCAGAGGAATATAAATTTGGTTTACTTAAAAACTTTTTGACGGATAAATCGTAATGGAGCCATATTTTTGAATTTTTTATCAGGGAGCGGGTATAATCAGCTCATAGATTATTGACATAGATATGAAGCTTAACAAAAAAAAAAAAAAACTCAATTGAAAAAAATTACTCAAAAAAGAACACGTACTACAATTGTTTTTGCTTTCAATGAAATTTATTACTAACACATTCTTATACTTAGGTTTTTTTTTTTTTTTGACAATCGACTTGGGTTTTTGAAAACTAAATTTCATATCTATGTTATAATCTATGCTACAAACACAAACGTAGCCAGATTTTTCTGGAAATGCTATTCAACAGACAGATCAGGGACAGTGCTAAGGGAAGCTCAACACATTTTTAATCGCTTGCCAAATTTAATTATCATATTATGGGTTATTATTTTAAAGAAAAAAATTATATATTTTATAAAAATAAATTTAAATCGATATTTATACTGAGTCCAAAAATAAAAGATTTTGTATTCGCAAAAATGGCGACCTTTGGTTTATATATGTGATCGAAAAAGCATATACACTATTTTTTTTTTCTAAAATAAAATTTTCTTTTATAACTTATATAATTTTATAAAGGCATCTTCACAGATGTGACTTAAAATAAAAAACAAGCCCAATAACTCTAATGAGCAAGGTGCATACCCTCCCGAATTCGACCTATTTCGTATGAAAGTTTTGACATTTTCCAAAATTCCAAAGTACGATTCGGCAAATGGAATGCAGTTTATAAAGCTATAAAATGTTCTTAAAAGTTTACCATTAAAATCTAAGAGACTTCGGAAAAATGTGGACTTTAAAATAGAAAATGTGAAAAAAAAATAATAATTTTTGGGATTTTCGGGGAATTGTGCTATTCGTTTTATATAAATCTGAGAGTCTGTTGGATATCTCCACCAAACTTAACATTGTACCCTCCTCTGTAAAGCTTATAACAAATTTCAACCAGCCAGTCAGAAGTTACAGATTTATTTCCAAAAAATTTCTGACCCACTGTGCATTGACGGCTTTATATGTCTGATATTTCATTCATTAGGGAAAAGTTCGTCATTCGTCTCTAAAGTCAATTGAATTCTGAAAGAGTTTTGTATTGATGATTGAATTTTTTAATTGATGATAAAATAAATAAATAAATAAATAAATAAATAAATAAATAAATAAATAAATAAATA
>MINK01004090.1:0-13659 GCA_001735545.1 Phormia regina
ATGTATGTATGTATGTATGTATGTATGTATGTATGTATGTATGTATGTATGTACATGAACAGATTTCATTCATAACGATACATAGCAAAGATTTAATTAAACGACACAAAAATTCTCACACTATTTGATATATCAAACAGTTAGCGACTTGGGTGCGTTTTATGAAAAAAACAAAAAAAGAAAAAAATGCATAAATATATTTATGCAACTCATTAAACAGGTGGAACAACAATTATATACATTTATTTGTAAAAAATTTAATAAATATTATTTTAACCCACATTTATGATTCAGAATTATTATTAGCTGACTGTATTTGAATTGATTTAATCAAATATTGAAAAGACATTTATATTAAATTTGTTATTTACACCATTTCCAATTGCGGTTTAAAATCCATTATTATTGCGATTAAATTAATGTGGTTAAGAAAAGAAATTTATTTGTGAATTTATGCCAGCAAATGTTTTTATAACTGCTGTTCTAAAACTCATAAAGTATGTATACGAATTGATTTTACCATAAAGGGATCATTATGATTTATTTAATCACATAATAATATTTATTTTAAATTGTGTAGATTGTTGTTCACGTTGTATGTAGCACAACCGATTTGTTGTGGATATGACTTGTAGTTTAAATTCTAGGCTTGCCACAAAATTTCTTCTATATGATGTATTTGTTTTGAACTCATAGAATTTAATACTTGCCAAATATTCTTCAATATATATATTTTTTGATATCTTTAATTATTCGATTCGATATGAGTTAATTGCACTCTTTTTTAAATATTTTATTTATTTTATTGCATAAAAATATTTAAACTTAATTAATTAATTTAAAAAAACTTTAAACTGGTTTTTTAAATAAATATAATCCGATATACATTTAAAGATTTATGAATATTTAAAGGTACATATTTTTGCATAATAAAAAATCTCATAAATAAAAAACTAAAAAATATTTACCAAAATCACATGTTGTCTGAGTTATTATTATATTTTTTTTTATTTTGTTTAATATTTTTCTCAAAATAACTTATAAACATAATAGACAACTGAAAGACCAACACTTTCATATAATTCACTCAACGAAATATGAATTCACCTCTTTACACCTATAATTAATTTCGTAAAAATTCTACTAACACATACAAAGAGTAAGGCTTTTTAACAGCTGAGTTAGGTTTTAAGTTATGTATTTAATAAAAAAATAAGAAAATTAAAAACTGAAAAAATTATTAAACTTAAATTGAGTGAAAAAATTGGGTTTAGATAATGGCTAAAAATTCTATGTTTCACTAAAAATCTTATATTTCACTGGAAACTCAATTTTTCACTATAAATTTTCAAAAATTCGATATATCGTAAATAATGTTAAAAATTATTATTATTAATTTTTTTCTTAAAAACTATGTTTCACTAAAAATGTTTACTGAAGATTTGGTGCTCACTATTTTTTTTTTTTTTCTAATAATTATATTTTTCACAAAATAATAAATTTTTCAATAAAAATTTATATTTCACAAATATTCTTTGTTTTACTCAAAATTCAATATTTTTCTGAAAATTCTATTTTTCAATAAATATTAAATATTTATCAAAATATTTTACATTTTACCGATAATATTTTATATTTACACAGAAAAAAGAAAAACCGAAATTGCTTATATTAATTAATTTTTAATTGATTTTGTTCCAATCATCAAAATGATAAGATTATTAATTGCAATGTTTGATTTTATTATTACAGCTTTTTTTTCTTAAATTGACATAATGAGCTGAGAATGTTAAAAATTGAGTTTATTTCTATATTTTTATTAAATTTTCTTTATATTTTTTAAAAGCTGTCACTTTATTTTAAAAAATAATTTCAAATCAATTAGAAAGTTAATTATATTAATAAATAATATAATTAAATTCCTATACAAAATAAGTTAATAACTTTGTTAGAAAATAATTTGAAATATTTTTTTCTGTGTACATAAAATTCAATGTTTCAATTTTGCCTTAAAAATTATTATAGGTTTTATTAGAAATTATGTTTCACAAAAATTCTCCGTTTTACTAAAAATTACACGTTTCGCTAAACACTACATTTTTCTATAAAAATTCCATATTTCATCACAAATTTTATATTTTACTAAAAATGTTTCTGGTTGTTTCACAAAAAATTCTATGATTTGCTAAAAATTCCTTTTAACAAGGAACAATTTTTTTAAAAAAATTTAATAAAATAATACGCCACTAGAATAATTTATATTTGTACATATATTGCACACATTATTTTTTTTTTTGTGAATACGGCTGTAAAATAACATTTAATATTTCACAGTTTTACACTAAAAAAATCTGAGTTTTTACATATAAAATGTTATTTCAAAAATATGATTTTACAGCAAATTTTTTATTAAAAAAATTAATATTTGCAAAAAATCCTTATTTCTGAAATAAAAAAGATTAAAAATAATACTACATTCGTCTCCAATAATGTAAATAAAAAAATTTTATATTAAAAAATACATTGGCTTTCCAAATATGAACAATATTTTCATCTTCCTCTTTTAAAAACACTAGTTTGCAATATTATAGTCTTGTTGAATTGATTTAACTTTAATATTAGTTTTAAGAAAACATTGCACAGTGTCACATTTATCCGAATTAGAACGACAAAAATATGAAAATAAAAGCTTTTCAGTTGAAATATTCATTTTTCGAGTTTATTCTTAAGCATATCACATAAAAAAAAAACTATGGACTTTCAAAATTGCAACTAATTTAATTTTTTTAATTCTGTTTAGAACTCCTGTAATATTTTTTTTTTTTAGTATGGGAGTAGCAGTGATTATACTTACCTATTTTTAGTGGAAATATTTGCAATCTTACCTCCTATCGGAATATACAATTTCAGACCAATATCAACAAAACAGGATTTTTGTCGTTTTAAATTTGCACACATGTGACACTGTGCATTGGGCTTGAAATCATTGAATGAATTATTTTCATATATATTTATTAATTGGTGACTTTTTTTCTGTGTTATTACACACATAAGTTATTCCTTTCTAGAATATGGTTGCCACAATTGACGTCGGAGCCAAGGAAGTCATATAATTGTAAAAAATGCTAAATTTGTTAGGAAATACACAAAATTTTATTCTACATTTTCGCTACTTTAGTTTATACATCAGTATTAAGTAGAATATTATGTTATGTAAACTATTCTTATAAATATCACTATTAAAAATGTATATTTCTGTATAATGCATCTGTGAAATGAATATGTTTTAAATACTTTTTAATACAGACATTTGTATCTGGAAAATACACATAAGAAAAAATATGTAAGTATATTAAAATTCTTTGTAATATGAATCACAATTTCTTGTGAATTTGGAATTACTAATGTTTGTTATCGAACTATCCTTTTATGCAATTTTTTGTATGTATGTACATATATGTATGTATGTATGTATGTATGTACATATATGTATGTAAATTTCAGTGTAGACATGTACATATGTATATGTGAACTACATAGAAGATAAAAAAACATACATGCATGTAAATAAAAAAACACATTTTTGAAATGAAAAAAAAAAAAAATATATTGAATGTATCTAATAGTACTGTGTAAAGAAAGATAAAATTATTGACAGTTAATTTAATTGATATTTAGTGTTATTTAGATAAGAGTTAAAAACAAAAAACGAAAACAAAAATCATGTGACAAAACTTAAAACCAAATTTTAATTTATTTAAATAGGGCTTATAAAGAACATATAAGCAAATTTTAGTAAATTGTAGAAACTTTTAAAGTTTATTAAAAAAAAAAAAAACAAAATATCTAATAAATTAATTTGTTTTTTTTTTTAGAACTTTTTGTCTGCAAACGCACAATGTTGGTGGAATGCTCCTTTAACTGCAGCTACACGAGCTTTGAAGTATGCTGGTCATGTAGCACCAGGAATGCTTTTAGTCAGTGGAGAGCCATGTGCTCTGGAAGTAGTAAGAGGAGCATATGCACGAAGTGTTCTAAAACCCCCAGCTACATATGTGATTAGTTCTGTTGGTAAGTGTACATTTAAACAATTTAATATGCCAGGGACCGAAAATAACGATAAAGAGATATTTTTTTTTTTTTTTAACCAAACAAATCTTTTAAAAATTATTCATTGAAATTTATAAATACTTCTTGTCTCAATTCTGATGAGAGAGGAGAAGAGAAAACTTAAACTTTTACAATATATTTCTTACAAAGTTTTTATTATTATTTTATTAGGTAATAATTGCAATAAAAATTTTAATAATTAATAGGACTTTTTATAATATTACTCATAATCTCTAAAATATAAACGAAATAATTTATATCGAAAGTTTAAAGTGAACTAATTATAAATTTTAAAATTGAGTACGTTAATTTGAATATGCATTAATGGATATTTAGCAAAACCCTCTCTAAAACTTTTAAATTCTCAAACTAGACAAAATATAATGTTAACTGAAATAAAAACGTTTCCGTATTAAATATCGGGAACTCTACATAATAATTAATTAATAAATTAATAGTTTTATTTTCAAATACAAGTATGTTTGTTCAATTTTGTCAATTATTTCAAAATTTTATTTGTTATATTTTATTTCCTGTTAAATTAAAAAAAAAATATTGTTAAAATTAAAAAATAAAAAAATTAAAATTTATTTAACTCAAAATTCCATGTAATGTCAGTGCCTATAACTAATTTTGCTTCAAAATCAACAATAGATCCTCTTGAAGATGATGAATTCTCTGATTTGACTAAACAAGAAATAGCTTTCTGGTCTCATAAGCTTAAAATAAAACCATCACAGTTGTTTTCCTTGTCTAAAGATAAACTTGAAATAATTATGCAAAATGCAATTCAACGTGAAGGTAAACAAGAGAGAATAACAGAAAGTCAGCGTTGGGAGAACTTAAGTGAAATGAAAAAGAAATTAATAGAGAAACAAAGAAAGGAACGTTTAAAAGGTGGTGCTGGTCCCGATTTGTGGACAATATTGGCTCAAGCTGCTAAGGAAATTGAACATATGTATGGCTCATCTTATAGGCATATTGATAGTTCTTGTGATATGACTTATGACAGTTCGTTTGATGAGTCGCCCTTTAACTACAGTTTGTACAGTGACGAGGAAGCAAGTTACGAGAGCGCACCAGATGATTATTCCTTCAATATTGACCAAAATTTGGCCTCAACACCTTACAATCCTCGTGGCAAACGTCAATTACCTTCCCATGATACATATTGTGTACCTAATGCGAATGCCACCTATAATGTGCCACAAGCGAAAGCCACTTTTAATGTATCTCACACAGGCCGTAATGCTACTTTTAATTGTCCAAAAACATCTTTTAAATTAGAAAATATTACACCACCACCTAGTATGAGAAGTAATACATATAGTTCGCCTTACAATCTGGCAGATGTATCACCTCCTCCCGGTATGGAACTGAATAACTGGTCACCACAACAGTTGCATCATCTTGAAGATAATTCTGGGGTTTCTCAGGCTCCATCATTTCGTAATTATACCGATTATTCTATACAGTATAGTCCGGTAGGAACAGAAGAAACGGCTAATAGTATATCTGTGGAACACTATGATGATTCTTCAGGAAAAGTAACAGCTTCTTCACGAACTTTTACTCTTCCACCGGCCACAACACCCACCAGTGCTTTAGAGTTATCTAATATTACTCCCCCAACTTTAGCAACTGGTTGTATACCACGTACCGTAAGAGGAATGCCACTGGCTAATGATAATGATTTAGCAAATATCTCACAACCTCTGTTAGCTTCGGGTTGTATTAAACGAGAGACAAGAACTAAAGACTTATCAAATATTTCACAACCAGCATTAGCTTCAGGTTGTCGAACAAATGTACGTGGCCCTATGAATAGTCCAGAATTCCTTAGACGTAATCAAGGAGTCGAAACCAGTCGAACACGTTGTGGTTTGTCAAATGTAACTCCATCCGTCTTGGCATCTGGATGTGTTAGACAAAGTCCGCGTAACGCAAGTGGACAATTTAGAGATGTCCCTCCCTCTCAATTATCATGTGGTCGTTGTCCTACCGAAAGTTCATTTGATATTGCAAATATTTCAGCACCAGCAGACATTTCCTCTACACCAAGATGTCCTGTATTATCAGCATATAGAGCAAAAACACCTATGAGAGTAAAGCCAAATCGACCATATCGTCCAAGAAGAATTTGTGAAGAAGAATAATTGATTGAATTTTAGTTGAAAGTAAATTAATTTTAAAGTACGATTTATAACTAAATTAGTAGTAGCGTTTAAATTGTCCATTATAAGAATATTTATTATGAGTAAATAAATCTTAATATATTAATATAAATGTTGGCATTATTTTAAAGTGAACGTATGTTTTTTTTTTCAATGTATTTAAGGTGACATTGACGATTGCATTGTGACACCAATTATGCAAGGCCAATTTACTCCATTACCTGAAGCTCTTTGTGATGTCATTATGGATCTGACGGCTGAAGGTCATTCGGCAACTATTGAAAATATACGCACACGAATTGAAGTACGATTTCCACATATGACTCCACCCTCAATTGAAGTTATTTACGATTCTTTGGCTCAATTGATGCAGGAACAAAAAATTTATCAAACAGCAAAAGGTTATTTTATTTTAACACCAGAGTAAGTATTCCTAAATGTCATACCATAAATTTATGATACTAAGATGAAATTCTTGAACAGGCGCCGACGCAGTCGTTCACGACCACGTAGTCATCACAATGGTTATATGGATTTAGATGAATCAACGGATAGTGTTCCACAGGAACCCCGCACCATGTTGATGACTAATGCCGAAGCTTTGCATTCATTGTATGGTGAAATTTCTACAGAACGTGATGGAGATTTGACGCATCAATGTATTCAAACAAATTTAGCCGATGTTATATGCGGTGGTATGTTTTTTCCCCTAATCTATCTTTACTTTTTTACTTTGTTAAGCATTAATAAAATTTGGAAAATTTATATTTTTTTAAGGCAATTCAAATGACAAAATTTTATATCCACGAACCTCAAAACGACGTAGTTCTTCATTTCCCACACCACGTAGTCTAGAGAGAAGACACAGCTTACGTTTGTTTGGATCATCGAAACGTTTACAAAGATGTGCCTCAACAAGGAGTCTATCGAAAACATATGCACAAACCCTTAATACGGATAGTAGCAGTTCGGAATATCAAAGCACAGATTCTTCATCACCAAGTAAGTTTAATTTTACTTAATTTAATCCATAAACCATAATTAAATACCTCAAATTTGATATGAACATAAAGATGTTAATCTTAAAGCAAAATGACACACATGTGCTAATAGCTTCATTTTCAAAAACAGCAAAAGGGAGTTTTAAAGAACATAAACTAATATGAAATGTGAATTTTAAGGTCGTTAACCCCTGCTACTATTAACTGTATTATTAATTTGACATCCGAATTAAAATTTTCATTATTACTAGATTACAACTAAGGTGCTATTGTATCGTAGTAAAATAATAAACATTTTAGTATAATTAATAATTTCGGTAAACAATATTTTTTCAGAAAATTTAATACATTAAACGAGGGTAACCAATGAAATATTGAGATTTAAGAAGCGTTTTCTTTTTCGATTTGGCACTAAAAAAGGTTTTTAATTTCGGCGATTTTTTTTTTTTTTTCAATGACTATACTCTGCCTATTAATTTTGAACTTGCTTAGTAAAGAAATATACACATAAATTTCATATATGTAAATTACTATGAACTGCTGATATTTAAAAATATAAGAGAGTCAATCGAAGTTATTATTTTTTAATAAAATTATTCTTAAACCAATACCTTAAAATTATTTTACCATCAACTTTATTACCACTAATTATGTATATAAATTTTGATTTTATTTTATAGAAAAAGGATCTTTGCTATCACGACTATTTCGTCGTAGTGGGCGAAATAAGGCGCGTCAACTTGAAACTTATTCCGGACAATTTCCACCAGCCGAATGGTTTAACTCCAAAGCAGTGCACTTACACAGTGTAGGCACTCAAACACAAGATCATGTAAGCAAGACTCTAGCATAATCGTTTTATATTTTATACCAAAATTTTATTATAAATTGCGATTTTGCAGGACATGCCTACAATACACACATTATCGAATTCCACTTTCTATGATGGTTCGGAATTAAGTCAACGTTCATTAACGCTGCCACGAAGACATCGTCGTAATCTATCCAGTGAATCAACATTTTTAATCTCATCTCGAGATTGCTCACCCATACGAAGACGTTCTCCTGCTTATTGTAGTAGTTCTTTGCCAAGATCAACACAGTCTATACCGGCAACGGCAAACACAAATAGTAGTGCAGTAACAGCGACAAAGGGTAATCCATCTTCGGCCACATTATCGGCACGTACAAGTACACCTTACAAAAGTTCACAAAAATCTATACAAAGTGGATCAGTGGCTCGTCATATGCTAGAGCATTCACCTTCCCGCAGTGCAAATTCTTCGCAAAAATCATCAAATTCTGTTAGTAGAAATCAGGAAACCAGAAATGATTATCGCATGTGGCAAAGTGGTCCCTCCAGTTTAGAGTCAGGAAAAACGTCATTATATCCTTCAGGTCCTTCTAGTATTGACAGTGGTAAAGTATCATACAATAGAACAAGCGGTCATTCTAGTCTTGAGTCTCAACGTTCGACAAGCTCCACAGTAATACAACCTAGATCTATAATTATGCTGAATGGTTCGCCCAGAGGCACTCCCCGACATCAAGTGTTAAGAGCTCGAAATGCTGAGCAAATTATGCGTAATCAGTCTTCCACTACGTCCAACAACACCAATACCTCCACTTCCTTTGCAAATGAATCTAGACCTACAAATAGTAGAGTTAATTCGAGTGCAGAGAAAACAGAAAATGCTCCAGCAATTACCAACTCTACTTCAAATAATTCCATAACACTTAAGTTAACAACGTCCAATGATGGCCAGCATAATTTACCCAATACAAAAATCGTTGTACAAAACACACCAGATCATAGTGTTATCACTTTTGAAAATAGTAAATTAACGGAAAATTCGAATGTTTTTATAATAAACAACGAAACCACAACCAACGAAAGAGGAGAACTTATTAGAAAAACGTTATCCAAACAACAGATGACACCTATGCAACTGTCTGCAACAGAAAGACAAGAGAAAACCAATCATCAGTCACCGGAAACTATAAGTGAACAAAAGACTTCGGAAAATGGCTCCTGTCGAGAATCTGATGCAGATACTTTGTCTTATATGAGTACATTATCAGGCGACAAGTCTAGTGAAACCCACGAGTTACCAAAGTTTTCCAAAAATATTTATAATGATAATTCGACCACCATGAATAACAGTCGAAATCTAGGCTTACCCGTACTCCCAACAAATACTGGTCATTTAATTTATAAAAACAATGTGCTCAAGAATTCTGACTCTCCCGTCCAGTCGCCAAGTGAAGAGAAAAGTCTTTCAGTGTTGGAATTATCCAAACCAAATGCTGAAATATCCGGTTCCGTAGGTAATTTAAGATTTTACGAAAAAAACTCCAAGGACAGTTTGGCCAAGGCGATTAACTCTAATTGTGAGTTAAATAACTTACGTTACGAATCTTCAACACTTTTGGCCAAAAATGATAATCTTAATTCCAATACTTCCTTGAGTGGTGGCAACTTGGTGCAAATATTACAAAAGAATAGTATTTCCATAGGTAGTGAACCTAACTTGGCACAAAAAGATACGAATTGTACTACAGCCACAGACAAATCTATACGTAAAGATTCACTCGATCGTCGTCTAAGCCTTTCTAAAGATCATTCCGAGGCCGAAGATCTTTTCAACTTTCCAAGTCTAACGGATTTATCTTTTAATTTCACTTCGTTGGCAGCACAAAAAATCTTACAGGGTGTTAGCCTAAATAGTATCGATACATTAGTGGAATTGAATATGGCTGCAGCGGCTGCAGCTGCTGCCGCTGCGGCAGCTGCCAATACCACAAATGCGTCAGCAATGGAAAAACCACAAAATAATCAACCCACATCTGTATGTACGGATTTTGGTCTAGTTTAGCTTAAAAAAAAAAAAAATAATAAACACATTTAAATGCATACAACAATGTAGTAAGTAGTATGTGGCACACAAGAATTAATGAGTGTACAATAATAATATTCAATCGAAATAATTAAATACATTAAATTTTAGTCAATGACCAATGTGAGTTAATACTAGTAGAAATTCGAACATATATGCCTACATTAAATGAATGAAACTTATTAAACATGTTTATAAAAACAGTTTTGGTAAATATGTTTTTTATATAATGGAAAATTAATTGATTAAAATTTCTTTAAAATAATCGTACATTTAATGTGTTACCAAACATAGAAATCCCATTAGTAATGGAAAGCTTGGGTCTTAAGACAAAAACTCATATATTTAAAGTATAAAAAACGTTTAATACCAATCAGCATTTAGTATTCCACATAAAAACCATACTAAAAGTAAAATTAACCCAGATTAAAAATAAATTATAAAAAAAAAAAAATAATTAAAAAATTAAAATTACAGGGAATTAATTCTTTATGTGGCCAGTAAATTTCCTTAAACTTCAAGAATCAATAAAATTCATAATATTAAAATATCAGTGCCAAAATATATCTTACATAATAAAAGAAAAAAAAAAAGTATAATAGAATTTCAATAGCTCCACTTTATTAGTCAGTATTTTAGAAACTTCCATTTGTAGTACATACATACATACAAGAAATTATGATATGCTGAAAGGAATATTATATAAATAATGTGGTTACATTTGACTCAGGAAAGTAATTGATTTACTTTACAATCAATAATTAAATTCAAAATTCAATATGCATTTATCTAACCAATCATTATAATTATAAACGAATTAAATAAAATCTTAAGTGGAATCAAATATATATTTTTTTTTTATAAAAAGGAAACTTTAATGCCAGTTGTAGAAATATATAAACACGAGAAACATTTAAAATATCCTCCCATATAAATATGTATTATCTCTAATCCCCTTTAGATTTTATAATAAATTTTGTATATAAACTAATTATGTATAGTATATATATATAACACAAATAATTGTAAGTAGTTTTACACAATATGTAATGAACAATAATAAAATAATTAAAAGAAAATATATAGTAATGAAAAAAAAAAAAAACAAAATAAATAAATAAAGTAAATACATTCATCATATTAAAAATAATATTAAGTGAATTTGTGTTTTTATTTTTAGAACTCTCCACAAAGTTTTATCAAAGTTTTTAACCAGTTTGGTGTGTAGAAATTTTTCACTTTGTGGTAAATTGTAACTGTAATATTTAGTACGGTGATTTATATGGTGTGTTTATTCGGTTCTTGTCTTTGCTAATACGAGATGTAGTTTTCAATGTCGAAACATTTATTGTTACCAGATCAGAAACATTAATTGCCAGTTGGCAATTATGTCTTTTAGTTTACAAATTATATGGGGTTCGAGGTTTATAGTTTTTACAATTATTATTTTGTCTTCTTTACTGGTTTTCAAGTTGAAACAAAATGTATTTGAAGCCTTGATTCCAGTATCAAGCATTGAAATTAAACTTGTAGTATACATTAATTCAATAGCGTTCTCCAGCAAAAAGGAAATTTCAGATTTGTCAACAAAAATTCTAAAATTGTTTCCGCACCAATATCGGCGAGCAAAAACTTCTATCTACAAAAAATTAAGAACATATAATAAGATAATATAAAATTTTTCTGATTCTGTAATGTTTCATAGAAATTGAAATTATTTTCATTCTATTTTCGGAAACGCATACGACGCCTGCAGACCACTTTCAAAATTTTAAATCGTATACTTATTGTTTGTGTATAATTTTGGCTGACTTTGCAGATCAAAAGATGAATTAATAATCAGGAGATCTCTTTGGCACCCTGAGCATCTTAGAAGTAATTGTTATTGATATTGTAAGAAATGAAATTAGCTTTGGAATATTCAGAACGTAAAACCCAATATAATATAAATAATAAATCATTGACTTTTGACCGGTAGTATTCGCCCACAATATATTTTATGTAGTAACAACTATTTCCGATAAATACTTCTTAGTAATCTATACATTTATATTTTTTTAAAGCTTTCATTGTGACTTTTTTAAATACTTAAAAGAAACTTTGTCCCAAATAATGACCCTTATTTTAACATTTTATTTCATTATAATTTAATACATTAATACCTTAATGATAAACATCTTTAGAATACATATGTACAAACCAAAATTATTTATAAATTTCAGGAAAAGAAACTATATCAAAGTAATCAACACTTTATCGGCAAATACATTATAAATATTTACTTGTTAATACACTCAATTCCCTGCATTAATACAAGTGTATACATGTATGTATCTATGTATGTATGTATGTATGTATATTTATCTATTTGTGTGTGTATGTATACATTTATCAATGTAGGTAAATCAATTTTCATTCATTTTCATGTATGAAAAACATAAAATTATTTCAATCACGTCCATTTTCACAAAACTAACAACTGTGGACATCTTGCTGAGGTTACTAATTTTCATATGTCCTTAGATTGACAAGAGTTGACAAACAGTTTAACGCTCCAGCACGTTTTCAATTTAATTTTCAAAAGATACTTTTTGGGCCAACAATGTCACATTAGCAGATGTGTAAATGTTTGTCCTTACGTTCATATGTGTGAAAATAAATAAGTAGGTATGTATTTAAGTATTTTAATGCACATATTTATACATTAAATTCACTTAAATTATGTAGCCTTTATGTTATGTGAGTAGTTTGTACTTATGAAGGCGTTAAAGCGTTTCTAACCTAATTCGAAACTTGTAAAACAATAGAAATTATTTTCTTGTCTTTTTGATAACAATGATGGTACGGGATGTTGTAATGGCAGAGAGGAAGTTTTTGGAAATCTCTTAAGATCAGAGTTTTAAAGGAACTAAAAACAATATACTTAAAACAAATTGAAGTGCAGGGTACAGATAAGAATCTTTATTCGATCTAGACTTTTATTATTTTGAATAATATTTGAATTATTTATTGTAGACGATATATTGATATTTATAAACTTTTCTAAGCTTCAAAGTTTTACGATATAAAAAATTTTAAATAATGATCGAATTATTGTGTTAAATATAAAATCTTATAAATTATTATACATGAGTGATTTCATATAAAAACGGATAAAAAACAGACACTTTCGGATTTGATATCCTCAATTTCAATGTAATTTCCTACAGATATTAAATATTGAAAATGTTACTCAAATCACATTTTTTGTTGAGTAAAGAATCCTTCCTACCGCTCCAAAAATATAACGTTAAAAAATCAAAAAGTGTTTGAATTTTTTACTTTATTGTTTATAACTTTTAAAATATACATTGCACAATTCATATTTTTATTTCATTTAATAGAAACTCAATTATATTTTTTACTGAAATCGGACTTATCACTGAATTAGTAAAATCAAATACTCAAATTCGTAAATGTTTTATTGAAAATTTTTTT
>MINK01004091.1:3042-14819 GCA_001735545.1 Phormia regina
TCCTTTTACAGCTTACTCAAATGCGCATCAATGATGTGCTATCGGCAGGCATGAATAATTTTGTACTGCTTACCAGTACCTAAAATTTTTTTTGTACCTTGTCATTCACACATGTGTTTGAGATAAGAGAGCACATTCTTATAGTGTTTTATATTCCTTAAAGAAAACACATTTATTCATATTTTTAAGGATTGAAAAATATGAATAAAATAAGTGTAAATTGAGCATTCTGTGCTTTTCAAGTCACATAGAGTGACTTACAACCATTCTATTGAATAATTTTTGCAGTATATGCATCCTTAAGTTTTGCAAATTAAAAAAAAAACTTGAATAAAAACTAGACTGTTTTTAATTCATTATTTTATTGGTGGTATAAAGTATGTCATAAATGAACCAAATCATTTTCATATTTGAAATTTCCAGGAATTGATGATATATGATATAATTACATAAAATAACATTGTGGGAATTATACTAAATAATTTTTTTAGTTGTTTTTTTTTTCAATAGCAGAACATTTAACTGCACTCTTATCATATTTAGATTTATGTAAAATTAATGCATTACACTGTTATTACATGTATTTTTTCCTATTTATTAAAACAAATTAAATATGTATTTCATTTTGTAATTAAGTTTATTTTACAAATTATTTATAATTTATGTTTTTTTTTGCTTTATTATTCTGATTTTGTAAATTATTTGCTGCTGCGAGTTTTGCTTTCTGTTCGTTTATATTTAATTATACAAATGTTTAGTTAAGTGTAAAATTGACATTATTAATAATTTCATCATTGTAATCGTCATCATGATAGCCATCATTATTATTATAGTTGTATTATATTTAATTGAAAAAATTAAGTGTTTTATAATTAAATATGCTGAAATCAGCTGTGAAACAAAACAATTTGATTGCGCATGAAAATATTTTCTATTAAATAATGAATAAATATTTTCAGTTTTCATTGTGAACAAATATTAAAGGTCAATGCCTAAATGAAATGAAATACCTAAATGGAATATTTGAATAAAGTCAATATTATATTCTGAAATTTTTCTATTGAATTGTCAGTTTTCAAAGAATTTAAATTATTAAAACAAAAATCATATATTTCAAACATGGCATATAAATTCATATCTATGAATTACATATGAATATGTAAGTGTGTACATTTTTAGTTTAATATTTTTGTGCTTAATAAACAAAACTTCCTGTTTTTCTATAAAATATGTTTATTATTGCTATTTTTTTATTTTATTTTTTTTTTTTTTGCTTAAAATTTTATTTCAATGGGAATATAACAAATATGAATAAAAAAATAGTCAAAAATCCATTTATTTTGTTTAATAAAAACATTTGTACAACAAATATTGTCATTTAAATTTTTATAATAGATTCCTAACACCCCACTAAATATTTGTTGTAATATTTTTGGAATTTTATTTATTTTGTTGGTAATAAAAGAAAATAACAAAAATTAAAGTGATTTCAGTATGAGTAGCATAACGAGTTTGTAACTAGTATTTTATTCATGTTGGCTAAAATATTTAAAAATGAATACATTAGTAAAAATAAACATTGCAAGCGGAAAAAAATATATATTCAATATTTTATTTTTTTAAATTGTATAGAAAAATGAATTAGGCACAATTTGTTTCCTTTTAATTTTAATATTTCAACATATGCTTAATAACAGTCATAGTCATATACATAAATTAAGAACATAGAAATTCAAATTCAATGAAATTCAGTTTTCAAAAAGTCGATTATCAAAAAAAAAAAAAAAAAAAAAAACNNACGTTTGCCTTTTTGAGTATTTTTTTCAATTGAGTTTTTTAAGCTTCATATCTATGTCAATAATCTATGATCATATATATTTACATATTTTAAAATCTTTTGAAAATTTGGAAAAGAAGTCAAATAATTTTGTTATTATAAAATGTTTTGAAAAAGTTTTTTTTTTTTTTTTTTTTTTTTTTAGTGTTTTGAAAAAGTTTTTTTTTTTTTTTTTGTTGACGTAAAGTACGAAATGTGTTTTTTCAATGGTGTGGAAATAATTATGAAGTATGAAAATATGTGTAAATATTTTTGGATTTTAAAAATGCATATGAATTTTTCTTTCTGTATCAAAAATAATTACCGCTATATTTTCAGAAATAAGCTCTATCTATGCTACAAATTTCAGGCTTTAAAACAAGAAAAGAACTTTTCCAAAACATATTATAACATCAAAAATATTTGATATACTTTCGAAATTTTTGAAAAATGTGTGAATTTTTAAATATAAAAATATAGTTATACGATAACTGTATTTTTTTGTAATAAAATATTATTATAATTTTTTTAAATATCCAAAAATACTTTCCTTGAAAATACCCTTCAGAATATTTTTAATATTATTATTATTATTTTTTTTTTCAATAATATATCTTCTCTATTAATCTCTTTATTAATGTTGCACTTTTAATGTAATCTTAAAGATTTATCAATAAAAATATATTTTAACTTTTCATATTTTCCACAAAAAGATAACTTGTCTTTTAATTTGATACTTTGTCAATTAAATTACTGAATTTGACAAGCTTATCTTAAATTATAAATACACCTACGATAATTTACTAATTTATATTAATCTTTAAAGGTTGTATCTTTAGAAATGTCTTTTTAAATCTGGATAGCTTATCTTTGTTGACGATTATTTTTGTTATAAGTAAGTGAAGATAATAAAGAATCTTTTTACTAAATTTTCCACTTGAATTTCATTATTTAATTTAAACAATTATTTTGTATTATTTTTGTTGTTTTACGCTTGATTACCTTTTAATTTGTGTTGTTGAATTAAATTTATTATTTGTTGTATTTGTATCGCAAAACTATTTAATTTGTGTGTATTTGTATGTGTTTTAGTTATTTCATCTGGTGTAAAAGTGAAAAAACTGTTATTTTCTAAGGGTATTTATTCTTTCTCTTTTTCTTTCACTATCATCTCTTTTTGTTTTATATTGTTTTTTAAATGTGGTCAACCACTATTAAGGTTTTATCCTGTCAATTGTATTTCTTGCTGGTATTTTTTCTTTTTGTATCTTATTGTTGTAGTTTTAACAATAAATAAAAAGTATTTCCTTTTACACCAACAGTTAATGGCGTTAAAGGCGCTTTTTCTTAAATAAGTTTGTATATTCCAGTATTTTTACTACATCTTTAACGTATATTTTATTTCATTTTGTAGTTTATTTTTATTTTTTGTAACTTTTTCTGTAACAAACATTTTAAGGAAATTAATTAAAAGTAAACATTAGGTTTTTGGTATTTGCCATTTTAGAAAAAATAGCCAGACAAAAGAATCATTTCATTACAAATAAAGCAGGAGTTGGAGAATGATGAGAGAAAAAGCACACAAAACGAAATAAAAGAATCTTATAAAATGTCCTTTATTCTTGAAAAAATAATACTGGAGTAAAGAAAAAACTAAATTAGGTAATAAAAACATTGAACAACTAAAAAAAATTAGAGACGAAGAAAATAAAAAAATAAAAACCAAACACAACAGCCTTAAAATTAAATGTAGTTTAACGCAAGAATATGAAAGAAAATGAAAATGAAATAATTTAGCCAAAAAGACATACTTTCTCCCTTACAGCGCTCGTCGAAAAACACTTGTTAAAATATCTGGTAATATTGTTCAGAAATATAAAAAAATATTTCATTTTTTCCTTTTTATCGCAGTTGTATTCAAAATATATATATATTTTTTATTACAATTTTTCCTATTTTGTATTATTTACTAAGCCAAGAACCAAAAAAAATAAAGGAAGTTTATAAGATGAAAAAAAGTTTATTTAATTGGTCGTTTAGCTGGTACTCAAGTTTCTAGTAAAGTGTCATGTGCGGCTTTATGTTATATTTCGTGCAACAAGAAAAATATTAAAAAAAAAAAAATAGAAATTGAACTAAAACGAATTAGCGACACACTTCATGATATCTTTATTCCATATATAATATTAACCACATCAAAGAATTAGAATCACATAAAATGCTACTATTAAATTTATATTTATATAAGTCAATATGGAAACAAATGTATTAAAACTTAAAATTTTTAATTCCTTAAGTTTAGTGCTATTTACGACAAAAAAGATATTCAGTAGTATATATTTCATTTTGTTTTGCACACTAGAATATTATAACACTTTACTTCTTCTTAGTGTAATGTAGGATACAACAGGATAATGTTAGTGTATACCGTAGAGTATATAATATCTATAAATGTTTTGGTTTTTTATGTGCGAAGGTTTTTATAAAACTTTCCTTTATCGTCAATATGTAGGTTGTTTATTTAAGGGATTTCTTTTTCCCCATTTTGTGTTAATCTTATATTTTTTTTTTGGGGAGAAAATAAAAAATATGTTAAATGAATATAAAAAAAAGTGCTGTATATGACACTTTCACATTTATGCATATGAAAAATTTATGAGCTCAGAAATCTAGTTTGGATTTAATTAAGGTTAAACTAAGGTTTATTTTGAAATACAAATTTTAGCAACATTTTTTTATTTATAACATAAAGGAAGTGAATTTGAATATGAAAGTTTTTAAAACGATACGGGAATTTAGAAATGTTAAATAACTATAATTTTTTTACCTATTTTGTGTTACATGAAATTTAAAGTTGTAAATAATATTATTGCTATTTTCAATTTTCTTTAAGACCTTTAAGCGTTTAAGTTTTATAATAATTTTATTTTTATCTTAATGATAGTGTATAAATTCTGAAAGAATTGACTATAAATTTATATGCCCACTTCAAGTACATTTATGTTTAAGTCACTGATCTTTAAAGACTTTTAAGGATGTTTTCTAATTAACCATAGCGCTTTAGAATAATTTTATTATCATTTGCAAGGCCAAAATTAATATGCACCGTCAACTCTCACTTGTACACTTCATTTAATAACTAATAAATTTTGCATGTATACTATGGTAAATTACAATGTATGTTGTATGTAGTTATCTCTAGCCGTGAGTGACCAAATCTATGTGTATATGTAAGTAGATATTAATGAATCCTTTTGCCATTGTATTATGTTCAAATTAAACAATCACATTATTTAACCGCAGTACTGTGTAATAAGCAAACAAACATACAGTCTTATTATAAATGTATGTGTGTATAACTAACCAACCACATATACTTATAGCTACACATTTACTACATATAACTTGCGAATACTGGATGTATAGAAAGGAGTTAGACTGTTTTAACAATATTTACACTTCAGGTACCATATTCTATGAACATACTAGTAAAACAGTAATTCTAAAGTGGTTCGAATCCTCCAGACATTATAACTGAATTACATGTACAACACTCTCAAATCAATAGATATTAAAACTCTGTTAACGAATTTATAAAATCGATCTTAATATAAAATATTTAAAAAATAAAATGGAATGGAATATTAAGAATTACTTTTAAATTTTGCATTTTTAAATTTATTTTGTTTTGATTACTGCTTCGTCGTATAGTAAATTTTTAAATCATTATTCTGTTGCACTTTTCTAGCAAAAACACAAATATATTCGTTTGTGAATTTCGAACATCTTTTATACTCTACGGTTTTGTTTTTGCTAACAAACATAAACACCTTTGTGCTTATATACTACATATGCATGTATGCACGTGTGTATAATAAAAACATCACTCAAACATACATATAAACTTATAAACATTATTAAAAAAAAAAAAAAACAAAATAGTGATATTGAACAAAAACTCACAATTTATTATGCTCATGTGTGGTGTATTTCGTAGCGAAAAAAAAATATTATTTTGTTTTCAAATCTCTAAATTTGAAATTCTAAATGAGAATAAAACTGATATTATTTTTTTGTTTTCTTTTATTTTTTTCTGATTGAATATGTTAATTAAATTTCGATATAGAATAAAACAATTTCGTTAAATGAAAAATTAAAGATAATAATTATTTCTTTGATATATTTATAACACTTTATCAATGTATTTGATTGCTTTATATGAAATAACTCATCTTAAATAAATATTTATATATAACCACAAACTTAATTATATAGACAAATAGTAACAATAACTGAAGTTCAATATAATCGTGAACATATATAACTAAAATATTCCTATAACATACACAATCAATTTCTATGTATGAATGTCATCGTCATAAACATGAGTGCGAATAGAAAACACGCGTGTATATGTTTACAGTATGGATCAGTAAAATAGCATTGAGGGAGATACAAGACGAAGTCACTAAAGTTCCAAGTCTAATTTTTCATCACATCTACATTAAAAATGTATCCTTTAGTGATTTTCTCATGCATAGTTTTTGGGTCGCCAATTTTAATTAAATTTTTATTTATGTTATAATATATATATATATTTTTTTTTGATTGTTTCTATCTTTTTTTTAATAATTTTTAATATAAAGTAAAAAACCATCATATATACGATAACGATTCCACTCACAAGGCCAATATACTCCACGAGATGGGGTAGTTTAAAAGTTTTTGGTCGCTTCAAAAAGCCGTTATAACAGGCGCGGATCCACGGGGAGGGAAAAAAGGAAAATTTCCTCCCCAAAATGAATTCACTTATTAAAAAATTTCATTAAATAAACATTTTAAAAAATAGTTTCAAAAATCATTATATTTTTCTACCCCAAGAGTTTATGCCGGATCCACGGCTGCGTTATAAATAGAAAAGTTAACAGAACTTGTTTTTTAACATCTGACTTCGTGAATATCTTAGATATTGTTTTGAATGTAACTGTATATAAATGCAGGCAAAAATATATGTATCAATATTCACATGCGTTTAATTATGTACGTATTGTTGTGCATAAAATGTATTTGAATGTGAAATGAAGAACATCGTCAGCGCTAACAAACTAAAGCAAAATTTTATTGCTTATATTTAGTTACACAACAATAATTTCTATGGTCATGTTATAGGTGGAGGGTACTAATTTACTAACTAACTGCTGCACACATAAACAAACTTTGTAAAATAATAACAAGAACAACATTTTAAATATATTGTGATGTGCACGAATACATTAGAATGGTACTAAAATTATTTGTTAAAATAATAAACTAAAGTGAGAATTTGTTTAAACTGTAATATTTCATACCACTTGTAAGGAAGAAAATTTATATTCCGTGATCATACCTATACATATATACGATTATAGGTATTAGAAACTTTAACAACTATTTGTCTATAACATTCATAAATGGATCTAATGTAATATACATATGCTTTTAAGTATGTTTTCATATATGTGTATAAGCATTTGATAAAACAACTTGATCGCATTGAACTGTTACTTAAGTATGTATATTTTTTCAGTTGAATTTTGTTTAAAACTTTTTATGGTTTATTAATATCACGAATACAAGATATTAGTTGGTTGCAAAATTCTCAGATATTAGCAAGAATTTTAATTAAACTAAACAATATAAAAGGATTTCCAGAAATATATTGTTGGTTGCTTTTACAAACTTCAGTCATAAATGACGTCAAATAATTTCATTATTCCTGAAACTTAAATAATTACAAATCAAGCCATATGTATATTACAAGAAGACGTCAATCTTATTTAATATTAAAAAAAAAAAAAAATACAAGTATTTATGTACTTATATTATATTGATTAAGATAAGCTCTCAATTGTGTGGATTTCTTTTGTGCAATTCTGACGCCTTATTCGATGACTGTGTAATTTGTCAATCAATGACTTACTGTCCAATAGATATTGAAATATAATAACGATATTTAGAGTTCTATTAGTGGGGCCATGTAATCGTACATTGACCGCCATATTGACTGTAACAATAAGATGGTCGTCAAGACAAAATTTGTTTTGTGTTATTTATGACAATCTGATTAAGTGACATAAATGGATTTACCAATGATAACAATTTATTGAGATTACACATAAATATTTCGTTGTACTTAATTACACATGAATTTCGATTTTAAGAGTGAAATAAATTAACTTGAAAAGTGTTATGAAAATTTATTATTAATTAAAAGATCGAATATATGAGTCCTATTACTATTGTTTAAGTTTAATTTGTAAATATGAAAGTGGAAATGTGTTTTCACTAACCAAAATAAAATATTCCTGGGAATAAAAATTTAAATTAAATATGCGACGAATATTAAATATATACATATATATATATGTGTGAACTTTTGCAATATTAACCGAAACCTTTTAAACTGTTTATACATATAATTAATGATTTTATTTGGCCTTTAAAATCATTAAGCCCATATAATCTTTTTTTTTACAAATTTAATTTATTTGATTTATTCATTTTCATTAAACAATACAACAATGTATTTGTTCTATTAGTTTTTTTTTGTTTATATTTATTTAAATTTCTGTTAATTTAGTTTAAATATAATTTTAACACTTACCCATAATCTGCCTGTAATCCATTAATTAAGCACCAAAAGAAAAAAAATAAATAAATTTAAATATTGATAAATGTATGTATATTTGTATTTGTATTTAAATATGTAAACAGCATAAAAGCGTATTTTAAAATATAATTTAATTATTATAACATTGTCAAGAGTACTTAAAAAATGCATAAACATTTAATATAAAATAACTGCAATAATAAACTTAAAACAAAAAAACACAGCTACATATAAATAAAAATTAAAAAAAAAAATTGAAAAATTTAATTAACGACAGATAATGAATTGATTCATAATTTTTATAAATTATGGTTAATGGTGATTAGCAGCAGCGTTTTCGTTGAAAATATTAGTGTTCAAAACAAGAATTTCGAAACAAAAAAGGGAATTTTTTGAAAAACAAAAAAGGATTTAAATCCTTAAAAAATAATTTATTTAAAAGCAAAACCCAGCAAAAACTTCGTTGTGGTATGTAAATACGAATGCAGTTCCTTTTCAATAATAACAACTTACTGTCTGCATTACATAAAAGAAGATTAATACCTATTTACTTTTAACCTGATATATAATCAATGAATTGAAATCAATCATTTCATATAAATTATACTTTTAGAGTCGGTAAAACATGAAAATGAAAAAAAAAACTTGTTTTTCTATGTCGAACGAAAATTTAATTTAGACAATTCATATTTTAGTACTTATTTGTAACCGATAATGTAACTAGTTACAATTCATTTGGCTAATAATGACTTCTGCAATATTTTGAACTGAATGAGTCCAGAAAGTCATTTCTTATTGACTTTCTGGAATGCCTACCAGTAATTATATATAGTAAATTGTTGCTTCTAAAGTCATCAACGTGTTAAATTAATGAGTTATGCAGCTAATGTGTATGTAATAATGTGTATTAGCTTCTTAACTCATTATATGGCAAGCAAAGTTATTGCTGTATACAACTACAAAATTCAGTTTTCTTAATAACAAAATAATTAAAGTTATTTTACAATAATTTTTATTATTACAAAAATAAAGATTTTAGACAAACTTTTTGTTATTATTGATCATTTAGTAAAAAAAATCACATTTTATATAATTGCCCAAAATTTTAAAGGTATCTGTTTCATAATATTTTAAAAATTTTTTAATAATTTTTTTCTCTCTCTTTTTATATTTCTATTTTTTTTTTATTTGGCAAGAAGTCATCTAAAAAATCTTCTTTTCAGGTCTTTTGCTTTTTTGGGCTGGTTTAATTGAAGATAATTGAATGAATGATATATAGACTAATTGACAATGCAATTATATAGAAATGTTATTTTTTGATACTTTTTTGTTAAGCAGTTAATATAAAATGCTTTTAATTTAAAAGTGTTGGGAAAGTGTTGCTAAAAGAAATTTAAATAATTAGAATTTTTTAAATAATATTTAAACTTAAGCTTTTTATATATAAAATCTATTGCTAACTACTTCCTAATCTTGTAAATATTTTTTGTGTATCACATTATAAAATTTAATAACTACGATAATTGAGGTTATTATAAGTAATTGTTATGGGGTTATTATTGTTTGTTGTTCTATTTCTATAATTGTTATTGGCTAAAGTCTGTTACTTTTGCTAAATGTATTTGTTATTACATTCTTTTATTTTTATTTTTCTTTTGTTTTCTTTTGATCACATTGAAAATCCGGAATAATTAAATAGTAGAAAATTGATATAAAAACTAAAATTTCAAATAAAAACTTAATTCGGACTTTTATTTATATAAACAATAACCAAATATGTTTATTGTTGATACAAACATTCGTATGGAATTTGTGTGATTTCCTATTAATTCTTGTATAGAACTTTTTTCACCGAATTTTATTACAATATTTCTATTTCAAGGCGTTTTTTATTGTTGAAAGCATATTTTTGCGAACATTTCTATGGTGGCTATGTGAAGTAATGAATCGATCACAATAAATTTCAATAGTCTTCGTCCTTAACAAATAAAAGTGCCACATACCAAATTTCATTAAATTGTCTTCAAAATTTCGACCTGTATTTTTTGCACAAGGTTTACATGAACTGCCAGTCAGCCGTCCAGAATTACGGACGTACGGACATCGTTAGATCGATTAAAAAGGGATTCTGGGTCGATTGGTATTCTTTAAGGTTGGTGTTGGATAATTATTTATAAGCGATGCAAACATTAGGTGAAACGCATAATACCTATAGTGGTTTATATATTTTGCTAAGCAGAACTAAAACTGGTAATTATTTTGACGAAATGTATTAGACTCTTGAACACTCTATTGTACGGCTAATTATTACCGGACTTATTTCACGTGTTTTCTTTTCTTAATAAGGTATTCATAATATTAATATAATTCAATTTGTTATCATCGTTTAAGTTGTTGTGCGTTAAATTTTTTTCTAATTACATATTTTCTAGTTATTAACTCTGCTTCAACACAAAAATAAGATGAACTTCATTATGTTCATAATTGTTTTTAATTGTAAAAACAAACCACGTGTTAAACACCAACAGTAGGCACATAAATATGTCAACACTTGTGACAATATCTTAACACATACTTTATATTTATATACATTCTTATTATGTGCAAATACATACATACATATAAAAGGCTTGTATGTACCAACAAGCCACAGTGTAAGTTAACATAAACACCAACGTTATAAATTTTGTACCTACAAAAAGGATTTACATTTAACCATAATACAAACAGTAGAAAAGATATATACACACATTTACTCCGACTTATATAAACACATAATTATGTATATGTGTGTTTGTTTATTAATATACAAAGGAGAATAAAAATTGTATAAAGTATTTTATGAAGTGTTTGTTGAAAGTAAAAGTTTAAATAACTAACAAGCACTTATATAGACAAATAAAGGCATATAAAAGAACATACTAATACATGTAAATTCACACATACCTTTATAATTATATACAAGAAACACATATATATTTAAAAACATACATATATCTCTTTTGAGTTGGTATGTTGTTTTCAGAATTGTAAGAGTTTATAAAACAAACACTGCTCTTGTTAAGTAGTCATTTCACACATGTCAGTTTGATGAAAAATATAAACTGTTACTACACATACTGGCTGGTATAAAATCATTCATAAAAGCCGCACATATAACCACGCACATCTATCCACCTATATCCAGTGGTAGTTGTTAGTCATTGTGTTGAACATTTTTTTTTATTATTGTTTATTATTTACGAACAAGTCGTAGACAAGAGTTGCTTTATTTTTAGTTTTTTTTTTTATTAACACTAATACAAACACATA
>MINK01004098.1:0-14375 GCA_001735545.1 Phormia regina
ATTCTACAATTCAACTTATATTAAAATGTTATATAAGAATGTTTATTAGATATACATATACAGTAGTTTCGGCTTAACGAATTTGTGAATTAACGATCGCCCAAATTGTTTACATTGAATACGAACAATCAGTGTATATTAGTACTTGATGTGACAAATTTTTGACAAAAAATGTGATTTGAAATCATTGAAAATAAAAGAAAGTAAATGAAATACAATTCTATTAGAAAGAGAACTACTCTTCCCTTTTATACAAAATAAAGAGAATTTGTGATTTTCCCTTGAACAATCTTTTTGAAACTATTTTCAGAATAAAAAAATTAGTAATTACTTCATTGTTCTTGGATTTAATTTTCCTGAGTTAATATAAACATGATATTTAAACTGAATAAAATTATTTAATGATTAGAGTTTTTTACTAAATAATAATTTTTGTACCCTGTTAGTGAAAAAAAGTACTATTCGAAATTTATTTTTATACTCAAAAATATTTTCAATTTCCATTCCTGTGATAAATATTTGAGCCAAATTTCGTCCCCCTACGTTGTCTAGATCGACTCAGAATTGAACTAGGATCCAGAAAATATATACTTAAGAGATTATTACATAAATGATTAAATAAAAAAACGAGATCGGGATCCATATTCGGCTACTCCGACAAATAAAATATTCGCCTTAAAGTATGCTTTCACACTTTCACATTTATAAATCTATGTTTAAATAATAAAAAGAGGTTGGAGTCCATATTCGATTACTGCGAATCTGTTATAGCTTTCACCATCTTATTGACAAATAAAATTTTCGCCTTAAAGTATGCTTTCACACTTTTACATTTATAAATCTACATTATAACGCTAAACATACATGTTTGTTTGTATATTCAAAATATTAATTTTTTTCTTAGTATTTGAACTACAACTTGGTTGTTCATCAACGAATTTGGTTGGTTTAGAATAACGAAATTTTATAAAAATATTTCTAACCAATTTAGAAAAACATTTCCGAAACTTGTTTTCAAAAACAAAATTCCTAGCAAAAACACAGTCATCAGGAACTCTATAATCGTGTTTAAAACCAGGTTTGAAAGCATATCTCCATCACTTATAAATCGATCTTGCTAAATTGCAATAGAAAAATTTTCGAAAATATTTCCGATCGTTGAATATATATATTAGAGATATCAGTTATCCATGGGCTTTATAAAGGCCATTTCAACTGACATATTTTCAAACATTGGAAATTTTGTTTGTTAAATATTAAAATTTAGAGTAATTTTACACGTCATAATATGTTCTTAACCATTAACTTTAAAATAACTAAAATTTTGCCAGTAACAAAATAGAAAATTATAACTGTTTAAATTAATGTTAAAAGTAAAAAAGTAAAATGTATAATTATTAATCACTTATGACGTTATAATATTCATGCATAATACCTACACCTTTTCTATGGTTTTATACTTAATTTCTTAAGAGTTTTTTTTGCCCCGAATTTAGCTGGAGGCATGCAACCCATAACAAATTAGAAAATTTATTATAAACTAAAAAGTTAAGCATTTTAATACCTGTTGTAGTCTATACATTATATTATGTTTAAACTGAAATATGAGCAAAAAAAGAAAAAAAAGAAAAACAATTAATTTCATATTTACAAGCACGTGTGGCTGGTAGTTTTGACATGTTTTTATACATAAATATCTTTGAGTTTTATTTTTTTGTTTTTATTGTATAATTTTTCTTTTATTTAGCGTTACATTTCTAGTGAATTAAACCAACCTTTAGTTATAAAAAAAATAATAAATATTATCAAGCCTACAAAATTCCATAAAAAAGCATAAATATGAAACATAATTTGTTTGTCTACGAAAAGTGAATTGATATCAACCAGCATAATAAACATTATAGTATGAATAAAAATGAATGTTATTTAAGTTTATTTTTTCTTTAATATGTAGTACATGTAACATATATTTTATGTGATAAATTTAGAATTATATTACATTTTTGATTTATGAAGACAACATTTTTAACTTAAAAATTAAATTATGAAAGTTTTTTTTCAGAGTGCGTTTTGAGAATTTAATTAAAAAAATATGAGCTAAAATTCAGTACAACAGGTTTATTTAGTCTGAGAACTAAATAAATGAATTAAAATTTTAGTTTTTAGCTAAGAATGGTAGAAAAAATAATTTTAAATAAATAAATTCAATACACAGCAGGATCAAAAGCAATTTTTTGGCTATAATAATGCATCTCATAAACTACTGATCGAATAGAATTGAAATGTATGGATTAGAGAAAGACCTAAGCTTTCAGAAAAATCATTTTGTAATCACCTTGTGATAACACCAAATAAGCTTCAGGGTGTCAAAGTTGACCATCTCGAGCCTTTTGCTAAAACACAATGTACAGCGGGACCAAAAGCAAAATTTTTGGAAGCAATTCTGTATTTCCTAAAGTACTGCTCAGATCGAATTGAAATATATGGACGAGTTGTAGAGAAAGATCTAAGCTTTCAGAAAACTCATTTTGTAGTCTCCTTGTTGTAACACCAAATAAGCTACAAAGTGTTAAAGTTGACCATCTCGAGACCTTTGCTAAAACTCAATGTACAACGTGACCAAAAGCTAAATTTTTGGCAATAATTCTGTATGTCACAAACTACTGATCGGATTGAATTGATATGTATGGAAGAATTGTAAAGAAAGACAAAGAATTACAAAAAAATCATCTTGTAGTCACTTTGTGATAACACCAAACAAGCTACAAGGTGTTATAGTTGACCATCTCAAGACTTCTGCTAAAACACAATGTACAGCGGGACCAAAAGCAATATTTTTGGCAACAATTCTGTATTTCCTAAAGTACTGCTCAGATCGAATTATAATATATGGAAAAGTTGTACAGAAAGATCTAAGCTCTCAGAAAACTAATCTTGTAGTCTCCTTGTGCTAACAGAAAATAAGCTACAGGATGTCAAAGTTGACCATCTCGCGATTTTTGCTAAAACTCAATGTACAGGGAGACCAAAATCAAACTTTTTCGTGATAATACTGTTTCTGCTTGGATCGAATTGAAATATATGGAAGAGTTGTAGAGAAAGATCTAAGCTTTCAGAAAACTCATCTTGTAGTCTCCTTGAAATAACACCAAATAAGCTACAGTTGACCATCTTGACATTTTTGTTAAAATTCAATCTACAGCAGAACCAAAAGCTAAAATTTGGCCACAATTCTGTATCTCATAAACTCAGATCGAATTTAAATATATGGAAGAGTTGTAGAGAAAGATCTAAGCTTTCAGAAAAATCATCTTGTAGTCATATTGTGGTAGCATGAGATATGGTATCGGGTGTCAAATTTGACCATCTCGAATAAATTAAAATTTCGTAACATCTACAAATTAAGTCCAATGTCAAAGATTTCGGTGAAGATAAAGGAAAAAATGTAATTACTCAAGTTTTTTCTTAAAATTTAACACATATTTACGCTTGAAATTTTGATTTGTTGCCACGAATTTATTTCATTTCTATTATTTCAAATATTTTGTAAAATGATATATTTGCGAAATAATATGTCTAAACAAATTTTGAATCTATTCGTCTAAACGTGAAAAGAATTCAAAGTCTGCACTCTGAAATTAGTATAAAAGATTACTATTTTATGCCTAAAGATGTTCTAATAAAATTTTTCTTTACATATTTCAAAAGACAAGACTTGATAAATGATTTATAAAGAAATTTTGATTTGATTAGGGGTAGCGCCCTACATTTCGTGTTGTTCGAAAATTATACATTTTAGGAAAATATTTAATTTTTATTGATTAATAAAAATATGTCATGCGATTTTTTTTTTAATTTTGTTGACACTATTTTGTCAAAGAATACATCGAGATGAATTCATTACAAAATTGCTTCCCTTTAGACCAAAAATTAATTCAAGAGAACAAATTTTATGAAGAATGTCAAGTTTTATTTTTTTATGCACACAAAAGCATATAAACATAATATTTTCATTATTATTTTTTGTGTAATACATAAAATATATATCGATCTTACATTCCTAAAAAAAATCATTTTAAAATCTTTACAAATACATTTTTGACAATTTTTCAGAAATTAATAAAAAGAATGGAAATTGAAAAATTCAGAATATCATATTTAGAAACAAAAGAGTTAGAGGTTATATTCGACTATGCCAAATCTTTAATACCTTTCACTAATTTATCGACAATTAAAATTTTCGCCTTGAAATAGGCTTTAATACTTTTACATTCATATATGTACATTAGAATGCTTGATATACATGTTGGTATGTGTATTTATATTATTAATTTATTTTTTAGTCTTTGGTACATAACTCAATGGTTTATGAACAAAATTAATTGCTTCAAAAAACCAAATTTATAATTGTGAAAATCTATTTTTTAAATAAAAAACTGTTTTTTTTTTTTTTTTTAATAAGAGTTTCACAAAATTCAAATTGCTTTTTCCCCGATATCTTAGTTATTATGCAATCAATTTATTTGATTTATTCATTTTAAAAATTCGGCAAAAAATTTCCTGAACTTCTAAGCTAAAACTAAGTCACTAGCATCAACAAAGGCTTTTGAAACTCGAAAAACCAGGTTTAAAAATTGGGGTTTTAAGCATATCTCTACCATTTATAAACCAATCTGGCTGAATTTTAATAGGGAAATTTTCGAAAGGATTTCCATTCATTTGATATATATATATTATACGTGTAAGTTATCGACAAGCTTTATAAACACCATTTCAACCGACAGACTCAATATTATTTCCTAAAAGATTCCAAAAAATATTAACTATTTTGCTTTTCAATGAAATTTGTGAAAATTTCAAAAGCAATGATGAACTTATATATTACCTTTACAGCTATAATGAAGGTTATAAAAATATTTCTTTTTTTAATTTTTAAAAACTTTTCTAAATTAATTTATTTCAAAACTCAATATAAAAATTATGTCATATTTAAACTTTTGTATTTGTCTAAAATTTATTACTTTACTAAAGCAATTAATAAATAATAATTAGAAAACAACAAAAATCTCATAAATTATTACCTAAAACGAAAGAAAAAAAAACAAATCTAAATAAACCGTTTTAAGCCAACTTTTTTTCGTCAAAGGAATGTGACCATATTACCAAGACAAATGCAAAATATAACCAATGCACCACTCTTAACTACTACTTGGACAGAAAAACTTTAATTCCAACAATTTCATGTTTTTTTTTTCGTTCTTTATGTCATTATTCAAAAAATAAAACAAGTCCTTCCTGTTTCAAATTGGCAAACACTACAAAATAATTTTTAAAGTCAAGTCTGGGTATTATAAAAGCAGTTGAGAAAGACTTAAGAATACGCTAAACTAATTGAAAATGATGTGGTTACAAATAAAATTTGGAAAGAAATCGATAACAATAAGTTTCTTTGCCAGTAAGCTCAACTGATGGAATCGTAATGGAAATCCTAGAAGTTTGATTTTGCCTTCTAAGTAAATCTAAATTATGGCCAAATATCTGTAGGGTACTTTAACAAACATTAAACAGGAAAACTATAAACACAAATACCACAAAACATTAAATAAAAAAATATGACAACTTTAAAAAGAAAAAAATATGCTAAAAAAATATCTAAAAATAATTTGTTATCAAATTAAAAAAAAAAAAAAAACTAAAAAATCAAATGTATAAAAAGCAGGTTCTTAAGGTACGAGTATAAAGATTTTTTTTTATACTTTTTGCAATTTTATAAATATTCGATATGACACCTGCTTTAAGGTTGTATAGTAGAAATATTCATTCACACACACAAACACACACACATAGACATACACACCAAGTGGCTGTCAGTTTATGGACAAAAATTACATGGGAGTTACTACAGGACAACCACCGTATGTACTTACTTATCTACGTACGTAAATAATGATTTTTTGTATACAAGTACGTGGTACCACAACTATTATGTTGTAAGTGGTTGCTTGAACATGTTTAGTGTGCAACAAAACATATACTGCAACATAAATATGTATGGTATATTAACGTACTAGTATAGCTACATATACATACATATTTATATACTTACATACATACATGTGTACATAGGCTATGTAAAGATCTTTGAGTGAGTGGTGGCAGTATTTAATATGCAGATTGTGTTCTTGCAATATTCAGTCGATTATTAAAGTTGTTTTGTATTTTTTATGTTATTAAGTTTTTTTTTAGATACACTATTTTATTGTGTAGGGTATTTAAAATATATTAAAAGGTTTGTGGCATTAGAAAAATTTTAAATTATATTTATAACTTTTATAATAAAATAGTAAAACAAGGGTGAATGATATATTAAAATTTATATACCTACTACTAACTTTTTAAAAATTTACCTTATATGGGAGGTGAGCGGAAAAATGGTTTAGTTTATCGTACACGGTTTTTGAATGAACATATGTAGCTAGATCGACTTCTAATGTAACCAGGACCCATAAAATATATATCTTCGATATGTTACACTCGGGAAGGGCATAATCAGTGACTGATGTGGATTTTTTTTTATTAAGTCTAGGGTGCAGGGAAGATCTTAGGTAATTAATGAGAGAATATCGGATAAAATTGTGATATAATTGGCAATGAAACAACTTCCGAATTAGCATGAAATGCCACTTCAGGGTAATAAAGAAATTTGTTTGAAATAGAATCAATCATGCATGGAATATCAAGGGACTTATGACAGAAACTTGATATGGCAGATACAGAACTACTATTAGACATCGTGAAAAGGGGAAACCTAAAAAACATAATATGCGTCAACGGTAATTAGCCAATAGTGAAAATAAAATACAATCAGGATGTAGGCTCTTCAGATCTTCGTTAATTATGTGAGGATGATGTAGAAATAAAAAACATATTATCACTGTCATTGTCCATGTCTTCAATGGAATAGTATATCGTCGAATTGAAAAGTGGTTCCAAGATAGTACCAGTTTTAGGAAAATGTTTAATGTGGAATGTTGTTGGCTTGGAGCGTCTTCAATTACAAAATTGCTAATATTAGTGAAATTTTAATTGATTTTGCTCCAATCATCAAAATGTTAATATTAAGAAGTACAGTAATAGATTTTATTATTACTGCAGACCTGATGAACAAAAACTGAAGGCATATTCGAGTCCAACTATTCGTCTTATTAGGGAGGTTTCTTTCCGCCAACGTGTGATACATTAAGTCCTCTTAAACCACCACAATGTTCATGGCTTCATTGTGGTGGCTTAGCTCTTACTTCCCTAATTTAGGGACAGTTATAAGTACATTATTCACGGTGTCGTTTTTTAACACCATTCGTTAACAACTTTAAAATACAAACATTGCATTTTGGAATAAATTTTGATATCAACACAATATGCACTCAAAGAAAATTTGATATATAACAACCATAATCGAGTGCTGTCATATTATGTTGGACCTGCAAACATATTTGTATTGTAAATAATATGGTTGAATCACAATAAAAATACTTATAGAGTCGAGAAACAATTATTATGCCTAAACAAATTAAATAAACAAATAAATAAATAAAAGACAATTAATTTAGGTATTTATCGTCTGGTAGTTTTTATTAAAATTAATTATAATTTAGTTATATAAAATAAATCACTTTGGTATAAAAATTAATTTTCATGGTAAAATTAAGAATAGATTCATCAACGATGAATGATGAATCCTAATTGTTTCCAGCTGAGGTCTGCTACCTTTGACTGTTACCACGGAGCTTTCTTGTGACAAGAAAAACGACGAAATGCTACCTAGCTATTGAGGGAAATAATAGTGTTGGCCAATTTAGTTCTCAGGACAGTAAAGAAGATTAATTCCTATGAGACAAATTCTACAGCTCTCAGTCAAAAATATAATCCGACGAGATAAATGCTTATGCTCCCAATCGGGTAACTAAGATCGTATTGGCTACGCTACAATCCAACAAGCTAAATTCTTCGACTCTTAGTAGCAAGTTCCGTCCTCCAATAGAATATAATAAAAAATAAAACTACGCTATATTCTGAATACAATTCGACGAGATAAATTCTTTGGCTCTATGTCTGCTATCTAAGATCGTATGAGCTATTTTACGAACAAAATACAATTATGAAAACGAGATAAATTCTTTGGCTCTATGTCTGCTATCTAAGATCGTATGAGCTATTTTACGAACAAAATACAATTATGAGAATTTATATTATTCTTCTATTGTAACTACTGCAGTAGTTACAATATGTCACTTGAAGACTCTGATATAAATGCAATCCGACGAGAGAAATGCTTCGGCTCTCTGTCTGCTAAGTAAGATCGTATGTGCTACTTTATGGACTAAATACGATCCGACAAGATAAATTCTGGGGTAAATTTTTGGACTCTCGGTTGGCTAACTACGGGTTCGGTTACGGTTCAGAAGAAAGAACTTCGGTTGTTTCTGATATTACTTTGTTCCCCAAGAGCAAATTATAACAAGATCGATACTTCAGTTCTTGCTTAAATATGTTGTTGCAAGTTTTATTAATTCCCAATATTCTTTTACAATTTCTTAAAAAACTAGTTCCTAGTCTTAAGTCTAATTTGTACTTAGATATTCCTTACATACTAAGTATTTTACAATGACTTCCGGAATCTTATATAAAATGAAGCTCTGCTACATCATTTGCACAATTTATCTTTTCATTTTCATAATTTACACAAAAAACTGATAAATAGACTCCTCTATTATTCTTATATCTTACTTAGATCTGTTGTCTTTATGTTAACATTAACATAAACTAAATGAGAATTATTATTAACTACTGCAGTAGTTACAATATGTCTTCCAGTGTAAATCACTGGAAGACTCTGATATTGTTAAAGTTGTAGTACTCTGCCTGTGATCTTAAATATAAGAAAAGAACAATATTTCTAATTTTGTCATTGTGTTTTACTTTACTTACATTATGACTTGTATAAAAATCTTGGACGGCAATGAATTGTGCAACATTAGATGGAAAAATTCCAGAGGGATTTGAAAATCATTCGAAAACACAGTTTTTTTTTTAAATATTTTTATTATAAATGTAGCAAATAACTGAGAATAACTATTTTGCACATAATTTTAACAACAACAATAATGTGGTTCTAATTTAAACATATTGCATAAGCTGTTGTACCAACAATTTAATTATAAACTGAGAACAAATTGCTTCAACAAAACTGTCTTTGAAAATAAAATATATTTAACAATAACGATGTTTGCGATGGCTATAGTTTATTGCGATGAAAATATTATTGTTGTTTTTTCTCTGTGTGTGGACCATAATATTGTAATGGTTTAGTGTACATTTGGAGTATTGATTCCCAATATACAATTAATGGTTTCATCTTGTACACGAATGTGGTTGAAGTTTTTGGGAGTGCAGAAAAAAAGGGTTTAAGATTTTTATCATATTATCACTATAATCGCTATAGCGTATTTTTCACTTTCTATCTTCACCTACTGCTGCTTAATGTTGTTTTTATTTTATTCTGTTTTTTCTTTATCGTAATTTAAAATATAATAAATGAATACTCGTATTTAGAACCAGTATCTCCTCAACAGTACTGATCACTTACATTATTGCATTTGTTGTTTATATTGGGGGCTTTTAGAAGACACGTTAAAAAATTAAAACAACAAAATTTATTGTTTAAAATAATTTTCTTTTTCTCTTTTTCTTTATTTTATCCATCAACAAATGTTTTTTAATTAAAAATTACATACAACATATATCTTTTGTATTACTTTTAAGACTGAAACAAAAATTGAAAAAATAATCGAATTTAAATTATGAATAACTAGTATGATAATTTATAAATTAAACGATTATTTTTTTATTTAAAAAATAAAATATTAATGAATTTAAAAGTTTTAAATAAGTTACAACAATAACATAATTTCAATGGGAGAAACAAATTATTTACATTTGTTGTAAAGCATCTCAATTGCTATTGATATTACGATTCTTATTATAAGTATTCGGTTTTTGTTATTGCATCTCTATAGTTTTTAAAAGTGTTTTGTTCGTTAACCTTTGCTTATTTTATTTTATGTTATTTTTTTTTATAAATTTATATTAAACTTTTGAAGGAGTTTATAAGACAAACTTTTCGTATTAAAAAAAAGTAAATTTATATTTTGGGCGTGTTGGGAATTTATTATTATTTTTTTTTAGTTATGTGGCAAGTTAAGAGTATAAAATCCACACAGGATTAAATCATACGCTGGTCAGATTAAATGATTGTTTCTTGAATTTAATCAAAAGTAACGGACATTTATATTAAAGTTTTCTTTTTTTTAATGAAAAGTAAATAAAATAATATGAATTATATTTAACAAAGTTATAACTAAATGTTGCTAAGCCATAACAATATTAGATAGGAATTTTGAAAATCACCTTAATGTAAAGTTTCACCAAAATGACAGCTTAAATAAATGCTAATTTAATCTTTTAATTTTTTTTTTTTTTAAATATTTAAAACTTTTTTTATGACTGCACATTTGAATAAGTTTTAATTTTAAATACTAATTTTAATATTAATTTTATGATGCGGATTTTAATGCCTAAAAAAAGAAACTATTCCATTTAGTTTACAATAATGATTGGTTTCAATTGGAATTCGTTACGTTATTTTATTATAATATAAAAGAACATGAAAAAAAAAACGCTTAATTTGATTGCCATATTTTATGTTATATATCTTATGTTAGTTTGGGAGCGGTTTTTGATTATGTACATATAAAGTCTTAAATATTTTGTGGTCCATAAAACTTAATAAAGTTTGATGAATTTATAGTAAAATATTTCATATTAATCAAATCGCTAATAGCAATTAAATTATAAAACTTATTAGTATACATTTTTAAATGAATTAATTTAGAGTAATAAAATTAATTATAAAAGATTAAAGGAAGATAAAATGTTATAAAAAAAATAAATTTTTATGGGCAATTATAAATTCTAAATAATCTTACAATAATTATTTATAATAAAAAAATAAAAGACCGAGTTCACATTAGGCTAATATTTAACTAGTTTTTAAAAATTTTATTTGCCTAATGTAAACACCAAATAGTTCTAACCAAACAAGATAACAGCTGACTTAGGTCACAGAAAAATATTTGGCTTAGGTCAAAAATGTGAAGCAAGTGTGAACACATGATGTAAAATATTTGCCTTTATTTTGAGTGAAACAAAAAGGGGTAAACACAACAGCATACATAAGCTTTAAATCGACAAAAAGTAACGAATAAATTATATTTGATCTATTAAAATAAAGTTTTTTAATAAAATGTTTAATATGTTAATAACTTTTTATGGGATTTATTAATGTCATATTTTTTACATAACTGAAACTGGTTTTTCAAAGAAAACTGGGTTGTTTTTTGAAGACGTTCCTTTTTGTAACTTTGAGTCTACATTAGAGAAATTTTTATAAAGACTTATGTCAAATTTTTGTTTGAATTGCAGATAAATTTTTTATCTCTGTCAATTATAAGGGAAAACATATATGATAATAAACCATGCAAAAACTACCAACAACAATCAAGATGGCGTCTTTTACCAAGTATTATCAAGAGAAAGTTGTCAGTGTTCGATCGTTGACAATTTTCTTTTAATGCTGCAATAATAGTGACAAATTCAGTCTACATTAGACTAATCTTTATCATGATAATTTTTTGACGTTTATCTTGAGAAAAATTTGTTTAATGTAGACTTAACGTAAATAACGTGAAGAGGAACAGGTTTGTTTGATTGGGTTACTTCAAGTTTTTATTAGGAAATGTTTACATATGACAAATTTTTGTTTGTATTCAGATAATTTTTATCTCTATCAGACGTAATAAACCGTGTAAAATATACCAATTAGAATCAATTCTAAAATCTCTGACAATTTCGTTTTAACATGGCAATAATTCTGACACATTCGATCTACATTAGACAATTTTTTTAATATAAAAAAATTTGATAACTGTCTTGGCAAAAACTTGTCTAATGTATACTTGACTTTATAGAAAGTAAAATCGCTGGATACATTTTCACATTATATAATATCTGAAAGTAAAATATGCTACTTAATTTGTTTGTATAATTGAGATTAAAATGGAACGTATAAGTCTAGGGGGAATGTTATTTTACATTCAAAGATAATACTAGCTATCGCAACTTAAGTACAGTTGCAGTAAAAGTTTTAAAATTTTTCGGAAATGTTTTTCATATAAATCACTAAACTTGTAATGAAAATACAACGGATAGGACCAGGAGAAATAGTAACCCTATATTTTTCCTATACAAGCAAAATATTTAATATTATTTATTTAAAGAACTAAAAAAGAAAAAAATGTTTAATTTTTATAAAAATAATTAAATATCTTAACAGCTTCCATAAGTTCAGGACCTCAGAAATTAGTACTCCTCATATAGAGCAATAATTATAAGTGGCATATCTAAAGAACTATTATAGTGAGAACTCTCAACTTTGGTGGGAATTTCTAATTTTATTGCATAGAAAATAATATTTTTTGCATATCTGAAGAAGTGATTTATTCAAAGTTTTAAAAAATTTGGTAAATAACTTGAATATCTAATTTTGGAAGGGGTAAACTAGCTTCAATATAAAAACGGAGTTCCTCCATTGTAAGATCGAAATATATTGACGACTGTAAGTCCTCCTTAACACAGCTAAGACACCTTCGAGTGGAGTTGATATGGGTTCCGAGCCTTACGGATATACGCGGTAATGTAATGGCGGATGAATGCTTAATAAATGCCTATTCTCACTTGATAGATGGGCTGTGAATGAAATGGAACTCAGGTGGTCCTCAATCACGAAGTAGAACTACAGCACTACTATCACTTGCCAGGCTATGGATAAAGCTTTCTGTATGTATTTCAACAATTCACTGTATGATCGAGCGTATGTCGGAACCTATGGCTTACCCAAGAAATAGCTTTTGTAGAGCTAGTTAGCGAATTTCCAGCACTGAAAGGCCGTACCACGATCTGGATTATCTCAATAACGTGCCATTGTCAAACCTGATTATGTTTGTTAGGAGTACGGAATGTTTCCAAGGTGGACCGACGGAATGTTAGTTTTTTGATAATAAGATCGGAGAGGGAATCACAATGGACATAAAGTGTTGGAAAATGGACTTATTTTTTCAATAAAACATTTTTTATATCCTACAACACCATAGGTGCAAAATTTCATGAACATCGGCTCCTACATAAGACCCAATTTCGGGAATCAACAAAATGTGCATAAATACATGTGAATCTTATTATCGACCTAATATTCTGAAATAGTATTTTTTTATTTTCCAGTTAATACAAGTATATGTCCATAATTGGCTCCTTCCCGAATTATGGTACACATAGGCAATGGGCTTGACCCGACTGTATGATACCCTACACTACTTCTCTCGTTTATATTTATTTACGTAAATTTTTAATATAGGATCCCTACACAATTTAGAAATTCATTGGTATATAAATTTTGTTACATCCATCGGGGAAAAAAAACCAAAAAGGTGGTGTAAAAGCGAGAAATTACATTTTATTCAAACAAGAGCAAGAACTTTGTCGTACATTTTCATTTTCTATCAATACTATCTAAATTGTTCATAATTAAAGATACATGGTCCTATGTGGGTAACAATTTATGAGGAGGGACTTTGTGGTACTTTTTAATTTTTTTTATAATATTAATCTTAGAAGCACGAAATTTGGGACATAAAAGAGAACTTTATGGTACTTTTCTAGTTTCTTCAAAAAATTATTTTTAAATTTTCTTGATCTTAAATTTAAAACGAGAGATTACATTTTTAGGGTCTTAAGTGCATGAGAATCTATAAAAGGCCATTTTGTATCGAATTTCCTGTATTATTGAAACTAGAAAGAACATAAAATTGATGATATATTTTTCTATGTTCCATTAATTACTTACTTTTTCACCTTCGAAGATTTAGGTAAGAGCAATTTATTGGTATTTTTATGGTACTTTTTGGTATATTTTCAACTAAAATATTAAAAAGTCTATTGTTATTGTTGTTATGTAAATTATACGTAAAATATATGAAATTCTTTAGTAATTTATTTTTGGTAAAATGTGTCATTTAAAGAGGAATTCATAAAGAATTACGTAGCGGTACATGGGACATGAAACCATTTCGATATTCCTTATTTATATATAAATCTGGAGACATGAAATTGAGATGGAGTTGTATGTATGTATGCATGTATGTATGTATGTATATATGTATGTATGTATGTATGTATGTATGTATGTATGTATGTATTCTTAA